>QYAN01000148.1:0-18597 GCA_003988815.1 Chlorencoelia australis
TTATATTAAAATTATAAAATATTAGCTTTATAATAAATTCTTATTATTTTTCTAATATATTATAAATAATAATATATATAATATAATTTATATATAAATAAATTCTATTTCTATTTAGTATTATTAACTAAGATAAAAGTTTTTTATCTATAAGGAAATTATATTCTATTATAATTTTTCTTTTAATATAATTTGCCTAGATACTAAAGTCTAATAATATTTTTACTTTCTTTTACTTTTTTTCTATAATTAAATCTATTTTAATTATTATCTTTATTTTCTCTTTTTTATCTTTTCTAATAAAAATAAAGACTATTACTAAAAGGCTTAATTATTTCCTAAGTATTTTAATTATAAGTATAATTATACTTAATAATCTATTTTATTATAATTATAATATTTTAATTCTAAATAACTAAAAATATAATAATTTAATTTTTAGTATTTATAATATTAAATTATATTTAAGTCTTATTATCTTCTAATTAATATTATATTAGTATTATTAGGTTAATTTAGGCGCTAAAATATAATTTCCTTATAAAGAAATTAAGATCTATCTTCTTATACTTTTTTCTCTTTTTTCTCTTTTTTTCTTTCTTATTATTTATCTTTATTCTTATCTTAATTATTTTTATTTTTCTTAAAATCTTAAAATTTAAATAGCTTCTTATAATTTTTTATATATAAGATAATAATAATTAGTTATTTTCTTATTAAAAATAATTATTTATAAAATATAATAGCCTTTTTAAGCTTAGGTCGAAGTTTTGCCAAAAAATAATTATAGCTCTTTTCTTTATTAATATATCCTAAATTATCTTTTAAACTCTCTAAATATAATATAAATATTTATATATTTTAATTTAATTTTTAAAAAATATTATTATATTTAATAATTATATTAAAGCTATAATTTATAATATTAATTATAAAATTCTTTATAAATTTTTAAAATTCTTTCTAAATAATATTATTAATTCTTTTTTTATATTTTCTTCTCTTTTAAATATCTTTAAGAATATTCTTAAAATTTAAAATATAATATATAATCTTAATAATATTAATATTCTAGGTTATATTCTTATTTTCTCTCTATTTAAGCTTGGCTTAATAAAAGAAATTTTAAGCCTCCTTAATATTTTTTCCTTTATAAGTTAATAGCTTTCTTATTTTTAATATATATTAAAAGCTTAAAATAGATAGTATTATTAGTTTATTAATAAGGGTTTTAGTAATTCTTATTCTACTTTATTCTTCTAGTTTAGCTATATAATATAATATTATATTATATTTTACTTATAAAATAGCTAATAGGTCTATAGAAATTAAAGAATTTATAATAAATAAACCCGCTAAATTAACAGGTATACTTCTTATAGCTCTGCCTATTATCATAATAGTTTAACTAGATATTTATAGTAAATTACTTTCTCTAGGGGTTAGGGAGTAATTAGAATATTAGGAACTGCTATAATAGTATATTATTCTTATTTTGCAATATAATAGGTATTTAACTAGTAAATGATATATGCTTTAATAAAGGCTTTCAACTAATATTCTTTCTAATAATATTTTATAAATAATAATAAAATTAATTATTAATCTTCTTATCTTTCTCTTTTTTCTTTTACTTATATGCTAATTACCCCTTACCAATAGTTGGTAAGCTTATAAATCTAATTCAACCTATAAGCGTCGCAAGTTCATCCACATAACTTACAGCACATGCGTATGGTCTCCGAAGGCTCCGCTTAACCGAACCCTTTGCTGAAGGCTCGTCACAAACATATACCTCCACCGGAGAACAATATTCTACCCAGCTGCTGCGTTTGATAAGCTTTTTTAATTCCTCCATTTCCGTAAGTGGCGCAATATAGTTACACTACGTGCATTTACGCGTTTATACTTAAAACCGTATGAATAATCCTAGCCATAAAGAGTTCTTCGACTAATGGGTCTTGAGCATGAGGGGATAATATCCTGCATGATTAAACGCGAAGAGTAAGTCAGGACACAATGAGATGCGAGTTTCTATAAAGATCTCGGAATAATGAATTTAGGGATAACTGGGAACAATGACCTTAAATGTGATCTCCAGGTCCAGAAGTGTATCTATTCAAAGTGTAATGCGCTACGGCTTGGCCGTCTAATAGAGGACAGGATATTAACTAAATGCCATATAAACAGATTTCAAAATGAGGGGAGTTTTATCTTATTCATGGGCATATGTCTAGCGTAGCATGCAACCGGATATTCTATAATACATATATTTATAATCTAGTTGTTAAATTATCTATATAGATTTCTTTCTATTGCGCTCCGCATTAATAGAGAAATTCATAAAGCAGTTGTGAAATCCAAGGTTGATGCCGAAAGCTAAAATAAATATACGCATGGTAAATTTCATGAGAAAGATAGCGGAATGCCGTTCTTTATATTTATTATATAGTAGTATAAAGTAAATCATAAAAGTACGAAAAGAAATTTCGTGTCGGCTCCCCCCTGCTAAAACTTAAGTTAGGTATATAATTTGAAATGTTCAGTTGTGCCTCAACCCATGTGCATAACCGCGTCGTCTTGGTGTAGTGGTTCAATTCCACTCTTGTCTGAAAGGATCGACTGGTGTTAGATGCTCGACCCGGCTCGGCCGAAGTAGAGTAGAGTTGTTATCTCCATCTAGGAACATTGGTAGCTGTGGTACATGACAGTTGTAATCCAGTCTAACCCGGGATTGTCCCAGACCTCGTCGCATTTTTTGATTTTTTTGAATAATAGGTTTTTTTTTTTTTTTTTTTTTGGCTGAGCTTCGGTCTCGCCTCGCTAGGTTGTTATTGTTTGTCGACGGCGATGTCGAGTCGATTATCTCTTCTCTACTAGTTTATTCGCAATAATATTAAATATAAATATAGCTATTAAAGAAAGATTCTGTATATTTATATAAATATGAGATTGATAAGGAAATTCTTAAGTAGTATAATGAATAAACCTGCTTGATTATTTATATCAAGTTAGTTCTTTTCTATATATTTGAAATATATATCTAATAAATTACTAAACTTGCTTAACTATATCACTTTAATCTCTATCTTCTTTTTTAATAAAGCCCTCGATATCAAATATCGTATTAGTTTCTCTAGTCAATTTTCTACAATGGGAAGGTTTTTAGAAGTAGAATTCTATATATGTTTTTAGGCAAAGAAGTCGAAGCTTAAGAGTGAGATAATATACAATTTCAAATTCTAGTTACTCCGTATTCCTAAATAGGGCGCGGAATGGGCTGGGTTTGGGTTGGATTATCCATTTCGTACCCAATCCAAATCACCTATTTAACCTACGAAAGCCAATTCAAAAAAATAACTTAACCTAGGAAATCCAACCTATTCAATCCAAAAATAACCCAACCCAGAAAATATATCCAACCCTATATAATCTAACCCTACTCGAGAGATCTAATCTAATAATCTAACCTAAAAGTTGACCTTTATACTCGATTCCGAGCGGTAGGCATTGGTTTTAGGGAGGCGATTTCCACTGAGGCCGTAAGCACTCACAGTACTGCAGCACATTCTAAGGAGCAGCTAGCAACATTGCAGGGCAAGAGAAAACGCGTCCCGTGAGAATCAGAAGAGAACAAGATAATGCGCCAAATGAAAAGAAGGGCTTTACGTGGGAAGAGAAAATATTACTATGCTGTTTCTCTTCTGCCTTTCGCTTCTATATTCGTTTCTTCCAATGTGACAGGTGGATATGTTAATGTTGTAAATGTACTCGCCAAAGGGCATAGCGTTCTCAAATGGACGCATGATGTAAAGAACGCGATTGTGAGTTGTATGTTAGGTGGTCTATAGGTGGTCTGTAGGTTGTGTGGAGAGGAGATGTGAGAGGGAAGAGAAGGTGTATTCGGGCGAGGCGAGAAAGAATTGTTATGTGAAGAATTTTATAACGAGAGTTCCAAGAGAGGAGAAGATGGTGAAAGTGAAAGTGAATTCGAGATTGTTGGTTATGGCTGAGACGACAGCTTTTGCGGCTGGGAATATGGATGGTAGAGAAGAAAAGGTGCTGGTTGAGTTAGAGGTAAGTGAGTATAAGAGTAGAGAGAGGAGAAAAGGGGTGATAAATGATTCGAGATAGAGATAGGCCATCGAAGGGTGAAGAAAGTTGTCTCGAGAGGGTTGGAGGGAGTTGTACTTAGCTGTGATAGTTTTATCGGTGGGTAAAGCTAAAAAGGAGATATAGGGATAGGGAAATGGTTTCGGGAGAAGGTCGACTAATTTTAATTTCTATAATAAACCAACTTGAATTCTTCTAAGTTCTATAGAGTAGACGCGCGCCACCGTAACTCATGCGCTAGTCCTAATGTGGTTAGTAGAGCGAAGCTGAGAATTATCCCAATAATTATTCTCTTATCTTATTGGTGTTTTAATATATTAATTCTCGAATCACACGAATGTGGCACTATACGAGTTTTAGAGCTTCTCGAGCAAGTCAGGAGCTTTCTCACTGACTCAGGACTTTTGCACTATAAATACTGCTGTTTTTCCAGAGCAGAAAGGCCAAGGTTGAATCCACACGAGTTTTTCTACAAACATCTTCGTCCCACAATCCAACACACGCCTACCAGCGAAATTTCATTAGTAAGTTATATAATATTATATTTTAACAATATAGAAGAATTCTAATATCTACTATTATAGACACAGCAATGCCTCAAAAGCTACCTTTCGAGATATTATCGAAGATTCTCCTGGAAGTGCCTGATCGAAGGACTCTCCGCGATGCAATAAATTCATCTCCTGATTTCTGGTATATATTCCAATCTAGAAGATACAGCATCCTCACAAGCGTCGCATCGCACGAAACAAGACACACCGGCGGCAAAAGCATTATAAGAAAGCTAGGGGATCTTGTAAATACACACATACTAGACGCAGTAGCTTTAGGTCGAGGAGTACAGCAAGGTATTCTTCTTACGAAAGATTTGGAGGCAGGTTTCGAGATTACGGTTAAGCTTCAAAGACTTTACAAGAGGGCAAAGCGTGTGGATGAGGCAGTGGCAGTGTTCGAGAAATTATGGCAATTTCAATTCGATAATGAACTCTACGATAAATTGCCGCTCACTGCATATCACCTTCACTCTCTTTATATGGAAGTAGGGCGTGAAAATGAGGCAGTGGCAGCGTACGAGAAACTATGGCAATTCCAAATCGATAATAAAATGTCTGATGAGTTGCTGGAAACTGCACATCGCCTTTGGGATCATTATACGGAAGTAGGGCCTGAAGATAAGGTAGTGGCAATGCTCGAGAAACTATTGCAATTTCAACTCGATAATAACATCTCCGATAAAGTACAGCACACTGCAAATCGCCTTCAGATTCTTCATACGGAGGCAGGGCGTAGAAATGAGGCAGTGGCAGTATTCGAGAGACTATGGCAATTCCAAATCGATAATAAAATCTTCAATGATCTGGATCAAATTGCATATCAACTTTACCGTCTTTATATAGAGGCAGGGCGTGGAAATGAGGCAATGGCAATATTCGAGAAATTATGGCAATTTCAACTCGACAATGAAAAGTTCGATAAGTTTCGGCAAACTATATATAATCTTCGATATCTTCACGAAAGGACAGACGCAGTGGCAGTGTTCGAGAGACTATGGCAATTTCAAATCGATCATAAAATCTCCAACGAGTTGCTGCAAACTGCATATTGCCTTCAGGATCTGTACACGGAAGCAGGGCGTGAAGATGAGATAGTGGCAGTATTCGAGAAGCTATGGCAATTTCAACTCGATAATAACATCTCTAATCAGTTGCGGCAAATTGCAAATCGCCTTCGCCATCTTTACACCAAGGCAGGGCGTGAAGACGAGGCACTGGCGATAATGGAAAGACTATCTGTTGCTCTTGACTCAGCTTTGATTTCTCGTCAAAGGTAATTCATGTGTGATTCTTCTATTGCTAGAGGAAATGGCTATCTATCTAGGAATTCCATAGCTTCTAACCTTATACCATAAAATAAAGGTATAATACATATTATACGAGAACTAAAATGAGACAAGTAAATCAAACAGGAAATGTGATAGCCATCGTGGATCCAGAAACCACAGCACTCGGCCCAATAATCAAAATCAAGATGTTCAGTTGCCTAGCTATTGTTCCAGTCTCGTGTCCTGCTATAGATGTTAGCGAACATTCCTAATACGCTCTCCACTAGAATCACCTACTCTCTGATCTCCAAATCGGTCAATGATCGCCGATACACCGCATATCGCTCTTGAAACTCGTTCCCTCATCATCTTCTTGTGCCAGAGCCGGGCTCGCACGAGCTTCCTTCAAAGCTTCTCTATCGGCGGCCTCAGCCAGAGAGGCCAAATTGTCAAAATCGCAGGTGTCGCGCTCTTCGGGATCGGGGGTTAATATTGTATCGAGTATGGGTATAGGCTTCTTAGCCCGAACCATCCGCATCGCAGGTGCCTCCTCTTCCTCCTCCTCTTCCTCCTCCTCTTCCTCCTCCTCTTCCTCCTCCTCTTCCTCCTCCTCCTTCTCCTCCTCCTCATCCCCTTCCACATGCTCATCCTCTTCCTCGCCCCCTCTTATCTCTCCCATCTCTACGTCCGAGCTAGTCTGTGCAATTTTCAAATCTAGGCATGCTTGCCTCAGCCGAGATGTGAATGGCTGAGATTGGGGGAAGATTGGCATTGAAGGGCGCGGTCTCTATGTGGATTTGTAGTATTGCTGCTGCGCTCTCCTAGAATCATTCTTCGGGACCCCAATTGCGTTGTAGAACATGGGCTCGGAGGTAATTGAAAGATATACGGGCTTTGCAGGTCGGCCTTCGAGTTTTGGCGGCGTATATATCTACCCAATCTCATCGTCATGTATATTGATTTCTCTCACAAGTAATATCGCGGCGCTCGCGCGGAATATGTTGAAATTTGAATTTATAATAAGCATTCTCTAGTGTTTCCTAGTGTTTTCTAAAATGTTCCATATTAGCTAATTTCAGCTACTTTGCCACACAGTGAGTTCTAATTACTTCTTTGCCACCAGGCTTGCCACCTGATTATAAATCACTATAAAAGCTTCTAGAAGCTAATTTCATATATATAAACACGGTCTTTTCTCTTTGAGAAAGATTAAGTCAATATTATTATATTATTCTTTATATGATTATTTATAAGACCATGCTACGACCATACCACATTTCTTACAAGAATCCTGTATCTAGACTTCAATTTATACTAGTTTTTTTCATCACGATCACACTGAATCTACGCCCGCTAAAGCCATATTGCCATAGCTAGATTAATAATTCTCTATAGTAATTATCGTATTTCACAAGAAGTCTAGCCAAGGTAGCTTAATCAGCCCAGAGAAACTACAATAGCTTAATAATATCCTAATGCTAAAGGGTCCCTGCCACATTTCCTACAAAGTGTTAAACCCCTACTGTGAAAAAACTAGTGCTAACACTAAGGAAAACAACTGAAATCGCCGAAGGTATAGGATGTTTGGAATCTAAAACCAAACCGAGCTATAGTCTACTTTAGACCTAAAATCGAAATGCACTAGGTCCGGTCTTAGGATGCTAATATGAGAGGTTTATGCCTTTTTCTAAAAACCTATATGAACTAGCTAGATGCTACTATAATTTCGAGAGAATTAAACTAATTGAAACCTTTAACAGCCTGTAATAACTTTGAGAATTCTCGTTGACTTTAATTCTATAAAGGAAATCTGCTAAATTGCAGTTATCGTATTTATTTTCTCTAAGATTAGCGCGTAAAGAATAATTTAGCTTCCTTGCTAGCACAAACGAGTTAGCCGACTGAGTTATAGATATTATATATAACTAAATTTCAACTGGTTCGCTTAGTAGTTTATAAGCTCGCTAAATTAGCGTACCCACTTGAGCTTTTGTATTTAAGTCTTATGCTACTACGCATTTTACCTTCTCTCTTTCTTTTTCTCCTTAGCTTTATATTTAAGAATAAATTAAAAGCCATCTTACTTTATTATATTATTCAAATACCAATAAGATATCCTTCTTTATTACTTTCGATAAGCACTCAAACCTCGAATTCCACCGATACCTTTATCAATCGGCAATATTAGAATTAGAGGTCCGCACAACAGCTAGTACGGAATATTAATAAATATTTATTCTCCTCCTCTGCAGGATTTGGATCGGTGCGAATATGGCTACTACCGCTCATCAGCTTTCTTGATTACTGAGAAGAAAGTTTCAAGGGATTCGAAAGTTGAAGTGCAATAGCATCTTGCATTTGTTACTGGCTGCCTATTACAAGAACGACATATTTTTCGGCTTTTGACAGACGAAGCATAGAACTATTTACAGCCTACCAATTCAGGGAAGCACCACAGAATTGCAAAGTTCACTCACAAGATATTATTATATATTTACGCTATATCAACAAAATACGAATTTAATAAAGCTCAATATACAAGCAATTGAACTTATTTCTTCTTAGCAATTGATCATTCCTCTTGCTAGTATGGAATATCAACCAACATTTATATTCCTCCCGCTCATGGTTTGGAATAGGTTATTTTGTGTTTCCAGAGCACCAAGCTCGACTTTTCAAATACAGCATCGCATTATATTGCGCAAAGGATATTTGGGGGATAGCACCCTTGTTTCTTGTTCTTGTCCTGCCTTATCTAATTTCCAAGGAGAAATCCTCACAGGACTTAGAGGTTAGGGCTCGATAATTCTGGCGCTTACTATTACAAGCTGCCATTATTAAGAGCGCCTTCTCCACCTCCAGGCACGGAATCACTCGAAATTCTCTCGTTTCAAATCATTATTCATTACGCCATAACGAACTATAGTCCGATATTGACTATTTATAAGATGGCTATGCGAATCAAGTCTACAAGTCTAGAAACAAAAAGATCAAACCTGTACGATTTGACTTTATTAGACTTTGTCACTTGAATCTTACAATTACAAATGTCGAGGAACTCGCAAATGTCGAAAAGAAGCTTATATGCCAGTTGTTGGAAAATGGGGATGGTGATGAGGATGGTGATGAGGAAAAATACGGTTCGTTTTTCCTTCCGATCTTCCATTCAAGACCCAAATAACTAATAGAGTAGCAGCCTATAAACTTATACCGCTCCCATTTCCAGAAAGCTCCGAGATCGCACACAAAATTATTTTGCCGGAAATGGAAGTGCTATTCGTTATATACTGAAGCAAATTTTCTACCTCTGTCTAATGAGAATTATAAAATTACTTAAGGACATGAAGAAGGGCGTAAAGCATAGCGGTGCGTGGGATGTAGTCAATTTGAAGGAGACTTTCAAAACTGTATATATATATTGCTTAAATCTAAAGAAATAACGAGGTAGCCTTTGTATATATTGCGTTCCCTATAATAACTATATCTATCCTCGCAGTCCATTTCCCAATTCTTGAGGGTTGAAAAAACCCAATATCTACTAGTTTCCATTGCGTGCCTCCCGTTTCATCACTCCCCTAAAGTCCGTCTAGGCAATCTCTTCCGAATCTTCGGATTGGTATATAGACACAATAGATGGATAGGTTGTTGAAGGTATTTTACGCACCTAATTCTATCAGTTCACTCCTTGGTAGCCACGATATCTTCATAGATGGGCTCAAGAGTTCCAGCACGCTTGACCTTGGCAGCAACAATATTCTCCTCATAGATTGGCTCAAGGGTTCTTATTCCTTTAGGTTCACGCCAATGCCAGCAGCTTCTTAGTTTCTCGCTGTCCTAATCATCTGCTACAGCTGTTCCGGAGACATGATGATGTTTCTTATCTTGGCATTTCTGGCTGAGGCTAATAGTCGGCCTCGCTTGGTGACTTTGTTAGAACATCACGTTGTTTTGATATGCCATTAGCAAGCATGATGCCAGTGGTTGATATACTGCCTCAAATATGAGGTATCGGCTACTAAGGTTAGGTGTGAAATGCCAGTGGTTAATATGCTGCCTCAAATATGAGGTATCGGCTACTAAGATTAGGTGTGAAATGCCAGTGGTTGATATGCTGCCTCAAGTATGAGGTATCGACTACTAAGAACTAAGATTAGGTGTGAAGACTCTTCACATTATATATAGCTTGCTGCTACTAGAGATTGTAGTAATCATCAACACACAATACAACACCTTGACCACTTACCTTGATCTATCCGTGTGTAATCTGTTCAGGTGCTGCGCTTAATCCCAACAGACTTACTTGAACGAGTGCGTTTGCTTGCTGGGTGCATTCGCTTTCACCGACACCAACTTCGAGACCTACTCACTGATCCAGTTGGGGATTTGACTTTTAGGTTGGTTTGCTTCTCTGCGTTGGGTTATTTTTTTGGATTTTCCAATCCGGTACCGTAGAGTTAGAACGGGTGGTCGAGTTGGATGACTTAATCTTTTCAATGCTCTTTCTACTCGGACTTGTCTGACTCAAAATCACTAATATCCTTTTGGATGGAGATTCGGATTATGGACTTAGTGTTTGTGTATTCTTGGAACGATAATTAGGGACATACGCAGAGTGTCTGCTTGTGGTATAGCAGTGGCAGTAGCAGCAGTATTTCCGAAACTCTCCCTCGAACCAGGCATTGGATGATTGTCCATTCGACTCTCTGATATCATTGAGGAGATGAGACACGAGAAAGAATAATAAATCTCTTATGCCATGAGTCTCATCACCGCGAGATCTTTCCTGCAAATAATGCCTTCACTATTACCGCAACGGCCTTCTTTCCTCCACAACCACCTCCCATCTTCCCCACAGATCTAGCATCATCCGAGTCATCTCCACCTCTGACCAAAGAGCCTCCCATCTCCTTGTTGTAACGTCTGATTTCACGGACAGTATCATGGAATGCATTATCGACATTGATGCGCAACTTTGCTGATGTCTCGATAAATTTGCAGCCGAAAGATCTCGCGAGTGCCTCTCCCTCTGAATGTCTAGAAATTAGTAACGAGCAGATGAAAGGAAAATCAAAAAACTGGCAGTATGATGATATACCGTGTTTGGAAACTTGTCTCTCGTCCTCCAAATCACACTTATTCCCAACGACAATGATTGGGAAGTAACTCCTATCCTTGGCTATCAGAATCTGTTGCTGGAGCATCTTGACTTCCTCGAAACTCTGTCGGTTGGTAATGCTATACACGAGCAAGAAGCCTTCACCAGTTCGCATGTATTGTTCGCGCATGGCCAAATATTCCTCCTGCCCAGCGGTATCAAGAACGTCCAATACCGCAAGCTCGTCGTCGATTACGCATTGCTTGCGATAGGAATCTAAAGATGGGAGAGTGAGCGGATGGTTACACCACAATGACTTTTCTTTCGCGAGAAGAGAGATTAACCTTCAATTGTAGGATCGTATTCATTGACGAAATGGCTTTGTATCAATTGGATTGTCAAGCAAGACTTTCCTACATCACCTCCACCTACAACGACGAGCTTGTATTCTCTTAAAGACTGCAGCAAGTAGTCATTAGCTCATTGAATCAATCCGTCCGTCTTTCCCCCCCCCTTCTTTCAATGGGGAGTCGTGCGCCTTCTGTCAATGGGGAGTCGTGCGTACCTTCGAAGTCATCTTACGTTTTCCTTGTCATCTTCTTCGTCGCAATCTTTTGGTTGTTTTTGAAGGGGGGAGCCGTAGGAATTCGTGAAGGAGAGAAATTGTCTGATAAATACCCTCACCAATTGCTACCAGGCGTTATTGAGAAGGGAATTGATCTTGATCAGAGGATAGTGGAAAAGACAGAGGCTGGAGTGATAAAGTGGCCCGTAGAGGGGTAAAGATGTGTGTTTACGTCAAATCCGAGACAGATCCGCAGATTCCGTTATGTGTAACCAAGCAAAGAAAAATCCAGATCAGGAGAATAAATAATCGAAAGAGGATGATCTCTGGCAAAAGAGAGAAGCAACCTTTCAGTCGTGGCCCCCGGAGATGTCGTGTTATACTCGGTCGTTGGCTCGAAGAGGATGGAGGTCTCGTGGCGAGAAAGTTGGTGCAAAGTTTTTTGGAGTTGTACGAAGTTGTACGAAGTTGTCCCACCATCACGACGGATCTGTCCCGTTCCGAATGCGAGTCAGGTAAGGCCGAGAAGAATGTTTGTGCAGAGCAGGAGAGCAACGGCAGATGTTAAAATTTCATGTGAATATCATTCCTCCTTAGTTGAAGTGATCTGACATGAGAAGAACTTCGTTTTGTATCTCTTTGCTTGATGCCGCCGGCTCAGTAGCAGATGATGCTAAGCGTGTTCGAATTTGGTGCTTTGTAAGCTATTAGTCAGTTACCAACGGTTGGTGTTGGTATGAGAGGAATTCTCGAGTCCCTCTCTGTATCGTTGCTTCTAGGATTATCATCTTTACTCTATCCTTAATATAGGGAAGAATAGGAGGATTTAGGCTAAAACGAAGTTGCCTTTAGACTCCTCCTCGTCCAGTGACACAGTTTGATCTAAACCGCGTAGCCACCTGCTGTGTTTGGTGAAAGATCTTAACTAATTAGGATATATATACCTTATTTTGAAATTCGCTCGTTGATTCGGTTTCCGAAAGTAAAAACGCATTTGAATAAATAGCACTACAATCTCTTTTCCAAAGGCAAGTCAAGCCATATCAAGCCCCATCCCCTCCAACAATCAAACCCCCCCAAAAACTAACCCCTCTCTCCTCTCCCACCATCACAACCATCACCCTCACCATCGCACTAACCCATGACAGTCTGCTGTGTTTGAGTGCCGCTATGCCAATAGGATGAGGTTAAGGTCGAGTCGTTGATAGCTAGTTATACGATCGGGGCCTCGTTATTCCATATCATGTTAAGGAACTGGCTCTCATCGGAAGCTATATCTGTTAGTATGGCCCTTTTGCTTCTTTCGGCTTCTCATGTGGACACTTACTTGGTGTGATAGACTGCGCACCATCTTCTGTTATATGGAATACTTTGCTATATCTGCGTCCGATTTCGATAATCTGTTCTTCATTCTGTTCCTCATTCCATTCATTCTGCTCAAGCGCGACACTTATGGAATATCTTCCAACGGCGTCGATGGTAATATCATTGAACAGAGTATAGCCCTGACGACTAGTGCTTCGGAAATTCCGAAAAGAAATTCTCGCCGTTTGAAGCCCGGGGGAGAATATATGGTCGATGCGATTAAGGTAGGCAACAGCGGAATAACTGGACACGTCTGCGGGGAGATATTCAGAGATCACGAGACGAACTGCAAGAAGAGGATTGAGAGTGGCACCACTACGAATAGAGTATGGTGGCTGAACAGCGATTGAGATATCGACCATTTTGTTGACGATCTTTCGATATCGTATGTTGCCTGAAAGAAAGTCCTCTTTAGCATGAGCTCCAATGCAAAGTTAACATGGCAAATCTTACCAAGGCTTTTTTCCTGCGATGACTTGGACTTGGACGCCGACTGATCAAGCGTGGTTATTGCCGCGGGTGTTTTTGATATATAGAGAAAGAGGTTGATCCCGATGAGAGAAACAGCAGTGATTATATACCTGCACGGTGTAGGTTGGTTCTCTGGTTCTCATGGCAGCCTAGTCGCATGTTTTAAAACAAGCATGGGATAGCCCATCAAATATGTCCAACCCCTTTCCTTTGCTGTTGGAATTGGTGAGGCGACATGAGTTGTCGTCGTTCCAATCCAATCGTTTCAACCGCCCGCTGCTCTGAAACAAGATTCGCTGTGACCCTGACAGCGCATCAGAGCCTCAATAAGCAAGCCATTTTTGCTCTGAGTCATAGTCTGCAAGCATGAAAGCAAACCTCGTCACTACTCTAGCATAAATACTACCTCGCTTAACGATGACTCATCACTCCCGACTATGAAAGCAAATCCCGTGACATGGGCATTCCGAGGCCACAGGGACCATGGCAGCAAGCACGTTGAGGTCTTCTATCGCCCCCAACCCATGGAGCCCAGTGCGCAGCCTATAAATTGTAGAATATAGCATATGCCAACAAGGAATGCCTTGGGATCCGGTGCGCGGATTTATTTTCACAGAAAAACATGATGACAGCTTGTTAGAAAGCGGTATTCATCAGGACTGTTGGCACAGTCGTCTTAGTATTTATGGCATTTTTCTCTTGCCACTTCCTTCTCTACTTGATGATGTATTATTATTGCCAAATATCATGCTACTATCCCACTTTAAGCCCGTATTCGTAACAGGTGATGAGCCCGGCCCGGCCCTAAAATCCGCTGCTCCTTTACACCCCTCTACGTCCAAATTGGTCGCCGGAGATTCGACAACTCGTTACTAAAATTTCAACAAAACCATCAAAAACTGATTTCATCAGCAAATGGGATATAATTTGCCACTACAGATGAACCAACTACAGACAGGGAAAGCAAGGATAAACACCTAAATTCTCTTTCCGCAGAAGATTCCTGGTTCAGCAGCAAGATGCACTGTAAGCAATACTCCCACTCTCGAACAAACGGTCAGCCAACTAACTTTCTGCCAGAGAGCAGATTAAGGGGCCAGCAATAGAGAAAGCTGCTCTAGCATTTGATAACAATAGGGGCAGAGGAAGAGAAAGAAAGCAATGAAGATTCTGCGAACTACCATTAATACAACAAACCTGGTCACTGGCAAACCGACTGCTATGCAAGTACGAAGGCCCGCACCACATTCAGAAATAGCAACTGCAGTATACCTTTCATAACATGATGGTTGGCATTCTGCTATCTACGGCCTCGACCCCTAAGTCCCCATACGTGTCTGCGTATCGTCGTTGGAATCAAGCGTGCAACAGGCTGTACAGAGCGTGCCGTGCTAACTTACATTTACATGATACTGTACTCTTACATCGGACCCGAATGACGGTTGAGGCCTGTCGGATGGTTTGATTTGAGGAGAGGGCATAACGTTGCTTGCTTGCGTCGTTCGTGATAGGTCTTGCTCCCTTACAATGCCGACTTATTGTCATATAATTAGACATTGGCTGCTGATATTTGATAGTGTTACAGTTTCGGTCCTGCTTTCGCAAAGTAACAGCAACGCCCATACGCTCGGCACCAAGTTCAATCTTCTTCGGCTTTCACTCCTTTTCTATCAATGGTCCTAAGATGTTGCTAAAGAGGTTTCATCAGCAGTTTTGATGTATAACTTATCTTGTAGCTTTTGTCCCCAGGCCGGAGTACCAATTCCCCAATGAAGTATTGGAAAAACTACCTTTCAACATGTTTCAAAGTTTCCCTTCACAGCTCCTGGTATTCTTGAGAGAAATGACAAATTTTCAATACTTTCATATTCTGTACCATCATGCTGTGTAAAGCATTCATGTTCCTTTCTCCTACAAAGTTGTTGTCTCAGAATAGATTCGTTGATTTCGATCTGCTTACGCCCTGAAAACGAAACCTTTCGGAGATATGATGCTTCTCTTTGAACACAAGCATTAATTATATAACCCTGCTAACTTCGAAAAGGTTGTGCTGTCAGCCAAAAAAGAAGTCATAACTCTGGGATTGCATGAGCAATCTTTCCTTCGGCGAGTTCATGGAAGTCGGTCTTACAAGCCTTGTGCGAGTAAGGGTGGAATCCGAGGATAGCATACATGAGGCAGAGAAGAAGATGACGCCTGCGGAGTCCACAGAATTGGAATCGAGCTTCGCGGGAAGTAGGAGTCATAATGCAGGATACTTCGAGTATCAAGCATCACTGACTTAACAAATCCAGCCTAATAGGTATGCCAAGCTTGTGCTTTGCGGACAAATGCGGACAAGGGAGTCAACGAGAAAGATTGGGAGAATACTAGGATCTGAATAGCGAAGAAATTATGATAGAAAATCTCTGCATACGAAAGAGACAACCCAACTACGACCCTGCGCTGATATGTTATGATTATACTTTGGCGGAGATAACGCAAATGGAATTCAAGGACCGGCTGAATACAGTGGTGGGCATTTACGCATGGAATGTCTTGGAGTTGAGATATCGCCAATATAACAGAGCAATCGCCGCAATTTGTTGCGCTACTCTTCGATCTTAATCTTTAGAAAACGAGAAAAGGGGTTCACATCCACGGATCTCGCTTAATTCAGGGGTTGGCACAAAAGACATAATAATACTCGAAAACCATGCCACAGTTACTTGGCATGATTCTTACTGGAATTGAAAACGGGTACGAAGTATGGGAAACACAAGAAGGTGATCGTGATTGCCTTTCAATAAAAGGCGTTGATTGCTGCAACAAAGGGTGCGAACTGGATCCTGCTCTTTCGATAAACCTCCACCACAACACGAACGGTCCATCGATAACAAAGTGCAGGATGTCGCTGGCGGATTTTCAAAAGGCAAACCATACATATACGGCTGCCCCAACATAATCCTCACAGCTTCAATTGTGACAATTCAGCGCGTATGCAGCTTACGTTACCGTGCTGCATAACCCCTGTGCTGTCAACATGTAGACTAGACGAGAGAGGATCCACTGAATAGGTTAGGATAACCCAGTCACATCATATGATGTGACTGTGCATGCACTTAAGGAGGAGACCACGCACTCTCCTAAGTTTCTTTCCCTTTTCTTTTCTCTTTAGTTTAGTCTTCTAAGAATCAAAGTCAGTTCATCCGAGCCAGTTGGTCACATCAATCTTAGTTAAGAGTGCTATTGTCATGTGGTTGCACGTGGGGATTACTAAGTAGGAAGCTTAGGGTTCTAGAGCGTACTTACCTAATGCCAAGCATAGCTAAGAACCTTGAACAATACAGAGTTACAAGAAGATTACCTGAGCTCAAGCGGAGCCTATAAGGGCCTGGGCCCTGAGAGAGAACTATAAGAAGAAGGCTCTAGCCAGCAGAGAATGACCAGAGATTAGTTCTATACTATACTTAGTTATTCAATTGAATCGAACCTTCTAAGCACCTATAACTACTGTCTACCCTTGCAACCTCGTCACAGCTATGAATATCATGGCTTGCAGCATCGCAACTCGCGTATTCACACATAGGCTCAGGCACAAAAACCGGTTGGTAATGGGCAGCGAAAAATCGTGTTCCAATAGCTTTAAGGCCATCTTTAATGATATGTGTTCGACTGCTAGTGATGGAGTACTACATCTCCGTGTGACTAATGGAGGCTTCACAACTCCTTACTCATCCTTCTGAGACCAATCAATGAGCAAATATTCCCGTTATCTTTAGAGAACCTTGAAACAAGGAGGACTGGGAATCGAGGAATCAAATTTTAAATACCAAGATATTGCTAGTTCTAATGCTGTTCAAAGAAGCACAATGGATTCCATTTTCGGCATCAAAGAGGTAATTTTGACGTTGCAAATGACACAGCTTAGATCTCCCCGGGACGTGCGAAGAAAGGAGTGTGATGAAATGTTATTGAGGGAAACTTGTTGAGGCATCAAAACCAAAGTTTATTGTGACCGATGTGACTAGCCATGAGGTGTTCCGCGGCTTGAAGTAAGATATCGAGATTCCTGCAAATATAGCTTCAATTTCACTGCCAAAGAGGAAAGGGTGCGCTGAAATGTAATGAATGATCGGCGATTCAAATGCCATCGGAAGGGAAAAGAATGTCTATTAGTGCCCAGGAGTGGTTAGGTGTGCTTATCCGAGAAACATGCCGCTGTGTATTATCTCCTGAGTACCAAATATATATTCCAACCAGATTTAGTCTTCCTATTTCTAAAGAATCAAGGAGGTAATTCGTGCGCTCATCCCATTCCAACTCTATAACGTCAAAACTTCACAACCTACAGCTCCATAACATCCCTCCAACCCACAACTTTCGTCAACTCCCGCAACCTCCTTATCCTGCCTTCGCCTCTCTACTCTCTTACCCTGCCATCGAAGCAGGATAATCAGCTGCGCTTCCAGGAACTTGGGATGGAAAGAAGGAAGTGCTTTCGTATCCACCATCTCGACGTCCGGTCTATTGAAAACAACGACTGATAACAAATCTTGTGATTTTTACACCCGCGAAGAGGCCATAGTGTTTCGAGATGAACTCGGAGTGGCATGCTCAGGCTTCAATTCTGACGATGAGCGATGCTAAAACACCTGTCACCAATGTTTAGCCTTCGGAGTGAATAGATAAATATTTGTCTCGAAGCCGCGGCCAGTAAAAGCCCAACCGCCTCCACCTGTCTTTGCTCAATTCGCTGATATCGATATCCTCCTAGCCGATATATTACCTGTCATAGAGAGGCTCAGGACAAAGATTCTCACAGATATCACACCTTCGGAAGCTGGCACTCAAGGAGTGGCTGTGCTCAGCTATCGAAGGAGAAAGGCACCTAATAGCTGCCATTGAGCGACTTCGCCTTTTTATGCTAGAACAGAGTTCCATTTGATGTCGCCTCAGAGTGTTCGTGGGCCTTCGTCCTCTCACGTTCACAAGCCAGCTTGATAAGTGCTAGTCAGGCAAGTTAGCCGAGGAATTAACCATATGAATGCGAAGAAGCTTGCCCCATTGTAACTGCGCTCCTGTAGGGTTTGCTAGTGCAGGGGCTTCTGAGGAATCCTTAGGTGCGCTTTGGAATCCTCCCGTGGTTCGTCGGTAGAGGAGAAGAACGGCGCAAATCAGATAGGA
>QYAN01000149.1:0-16994 GCA_003988815.1 Chlorencoelia australis
AAATTATACATGCGGGTAAGCGCAAGGTTTAAGTTACAGCTGCGGGATTCTATTTTATGAGTTGGCAAAATATTTCGAGTCATACATGCAGGTAAGCGCAGGGTTTAAGTTACAGCTGTGGGATTCTATATGAATTGTTTTGAGACATTTGTAAATACATTCCGCATTTATAAATAAACAGCTTATAACTCCTTAGCCGCCGAGAAAACCCTACTAGCAATTCTCATTCTGAGAAAAGCAAGAGCAATAAGTATTAGGATAAAGCATTGAGCRGTATATAAAGATTTCCTTTTCYTTTACCATTAAATTTCTCTGGCTAAAGATCTAAGGGCTTTTGGGAAGTTTGGGAGAGGAGAGATTGCGGGATTATTCTATTAGAAAGGAGTTGGCTAGAAATGTAYAGCTTGACCTGCATAATTGAATCACGGTCTATGATCTGTTCAAAACCAAACTCAAAGCTTCAATTGATTTTAATGAGAAAGGTTCTCAGGAAATAATAGAGAAAAAGTTCTCAGGAAATAATAGAGAAAAAAATCAATCAATCCGCACCCTTTCCAAAAGAAAACAAAACAAACTTGTCCAATCCACTCCCTCTTATCTCCCAACTCCTCACAAGTAATCCAGAGAACGGTACTTRGGAATAATAAGAAAACAATTAATCCCCACACTTCAAGCTCCTTCGAAAAGAAAACAAAATAAAAACCCATTTCGTCCTTTTCCAATCTAACTCCCTCCTATCTTCAAATTCCTCACAAGTAATCCAGCGTATTAACCCCTCCTATCTTCAAATTCCTCACAAGTAATCCAGCGTATCAACTTAGACTCGCATTTGTCTCCTCACTAGATTCCGAACTTAGAAACACAGGGCTTATAGTAAGCAAAAACTCCTTTGCAAACGCCGCTGCATTCAAATTTGCATATGCTTCCCATCTCGGAGTCTGGTGACCATCCCCATAGTTTGCAATTCCTCGTATAACAAGACACCCTGTCTCGTTGACCACCTGAGCCGCGTATACATCGTAACAGCGGGCGTTATAGCTTAAACTGCTGAGCCAATCTCTTTCCATGCCATCTACCGCTTTATTTATAGACATGATGGTGCTCAGGTGGTATTTGACGCCTTGAGATGTTCGACTAGGCCGAGAGACTGTTTGWCTTGGATCGCAGGCGGCACAGTCCTTCTCATCATCGTCATGAAGATATGTCGCCTTGAAGAGCTGGTCGCCCTCGTAGGGGGCCAACAGGAACGGAGGACTAAATCCGTGTCCCTTGCGCGCAATACTATACGCATGGTCGTTAAGCTTCATCTCTCCACGTTCCTCTTTGGCTCGAATCATTTCAAGACCCTCTTGTATTCTTTCAGTCGGTGGATACAACAACGTGCGTTCTTTAGAGTGCATGCCGTCAGAAATATATTTACTTAAATCCCACTGTATGACTGTAAAACCATTCGGTATATCGGAATAGCCAACAACGACATCTCCTAGATGAATGTCGTCTTCAGCCTTCGCGCAAGGAGGGCTATACGGCACGCCGCTACCAATGCCCACGGATAAAAAGATTGTCAAATTTCGAAATATCGAGGCCATTATCATTTGTCTCTCGAAAAAAGATCTGGTTTGAGAAGGTCGTAGGCGTGCGATAACAACGTCGTGTTTGCCGATCGAACCTAAGATGTAGTAATCCTCCAGACCTTCGAATTTGGAGAAGGGATGATGAACTCTGTCAAGTGCCAATTCAGCGACCTCTTCACTCTCTCGTTGATTGCAGAGCCAGGCTACTGTATAATCATCCGCCTTGTGTTCTGTCATTTTGGGCAGCTCGGGTTGGTTTTGACAGCTCGGAATAAGAGTTAAGAATGAAAAATGTATTTTCCAAGTTAAAGAAAAATAAGAGAGGAAGAGAATTTAAATAGTCAGTGGCGAAATTGTTTTATGATTAAATTAACAGTTGTTAGTGACTGATTGCCACTATCTGTTTAGGCGGAGGCGAAATTGTTTCATGACTGAATCAGCAGTTGTTAGTCGCTTCTCTTTAGTAAAAGTCGAAAGATGTGACTGTTTGAAAAGTATTGAGAACATAGCATGCCGAGTACTTTTTCAAAATTGTAATCTTCTGCAGTTGCACGAAATTCCCCTCATAAAACGAGATACGGGAGAATTTCCTCGACGGCTTCATGAAGAAAGTTGTACTTCCACCTCTAGCATAATAGCACCCAGCGATCTAGCGGCCGTTTTGCAGCAATTCAATACTTTAGTACCGTTACGGCCTAGCCGTAGGCAGCAATTCAGCAGTAGCACCTAGACAATAGTCTAGGAGCCTCACGGCAGAATTTAAATATCTAGCAGCCGTATAGCATCCAGTAGCAATACGACATCTAGCAGCTCCACGCGGCATCCAACTACCTAGCAGCAATAACAGCACCTAACATCCAATAAGCCAACAGTCCCTCGTGTAGTACTCTAGCATCATAGCAACTTAACAGCCTTGCAGATCCAGGAGCAATTTTAAACAGGTTTCGCTAGCTGGGCCCTTCTTTTTTATTAACCAAGCAAGCTCCGTCAGCCTCACTTGAAGTTCCGCCAGCGCCATCCTCTGTATCGGCCGAGTCAGAAGCCAACGAACCACGTCAACCCAAGCCTCAACAGCCTCGAACCTGCGAAAAGTGCTCAACAATATTTCATTTGGGCCTAGCCCTCTGCAAACATCGACTAGATTCCCAACCCTTTCAACGCACAGAATGCAACTCTGCATTCCCTTCGAATACGCCCGTTCATAAGCATATCCGCGGACATCGCCGCATGAAAAAAGAGTTGGAATGACATGTTGAATAAGCAGCACATTTGTTGGTTTCACGTATATCGCTAGGGTTGGTACGAAACATTTCCAAGAAATCCAATGGAACAAGTCAACCAACCAACCCAAGCCAGCGAAGCAATCTGACCGAGTGCATAGATTTGATTGATCCAACCTAATGCATTGATATGCACTTAAGCCTCAACTGTACCTGTCAGCGTGATGACCAGCCGCATGATTACTAAAAGCTAACCACTTCCAGTAATGATCATACAGAGATTTCAGGCAAAGCAAAGAAAGAGTCGCAGGATGCTCGCTTGAGGGGTGCACACGTGGCTGCTGCTAGTGCTTACGCCCGGCATATATGGCAATTCTACCTTGTCTTGTTATATGTATGTTCTTATAGCAGCTCTTATAAGCTTAGCGCGACCCCGCCGCTTAAATGTGATCGATTTACTCGCGTAGAATATAAAATCTCCTCCTCCCCCCCTGAATMTTGATAATTCGCATCGCATTTCCTTTCTACAGCCTCGCGGTGGAAAACTTCACTTTGACTCCCTACGCTCGAATCTTGTCTGCTCTGGCAATCCGCGCCTTCTCTTCTCGACACCATGGCTCTCACCGATGAGTTATTCACCATTACTCTTCAACCGCCCAAGCTTTATTCTCTCTATGAAAAGCTTCATTTTCCCTTTATACTTCATCTCAACATTAACCCCAATGATGACCTATCTTCTTATTTCGTTATTCTCCGCCTCTATCAACCCAAGACGGGTATTCTACTCCGAAGTTGTAGAAGCTTTAATAGCAATGTGGGATATTCATTCTCAATGCCTCGCAATGCTCCCGATTCGAAAACAAACGGCTTCATTATCTTCGACAACCTCAAGGTTGGAGTAGCCGGTGGTAGAAGGATTCGTATCGTAGCCCAGTTGCTGAAAAAGAACGCCGCGAACGAAGCAATAGCTATAAGCCAAGTAACAAGCCAAGTGCTAGAGTCAAGAAGAGTATTGACTTCGAAACACAAAAAAATAAGTAAGTATTTGAACGAGAAACTTAAAAAATGCCTTGCTAACAGATATAGCCCCCAACAACCAAAGAAGTCTTGACTCGACCCGAGCAAAAGTAGGCACACGATTCTTCTCAAGATCCGTAGCGAGATTAGTCTCGGCTTCAAATTCAGCTGCACTTTTCGACTCCGTCGCATCCCTTTCTTCGCAAAAACCCCCTCCAAAGCCGAGAGGGAATTATTACATTCTGCGTGATAATACGAGTAGTGCGAAGGCATTTTTTTCCTTCAGAGGCACTCAATTCCAGCAACCGCCGAAAAATGCAAGCGGATTGACTTTCAACCAGCAAGTCTGGTATAACAATCTGGCGTTTGGTAGACGTGATGGTCGATCTGGTTATGGTGGTGCCTCAATCTCAAATACAACCATGTCTCAGACGCAGCAACTGCCGTTAGATTKCAAATATCTTCCAAGCAACCAACCCGATCATGACATGGTTGATGTTAAATGTGGTTGTGGTTATGAACATGGTACTGATGGTTATGGTGGCCATAGTAATTATGGTGGGTTTTCGGGCTGGGTTGAGGAGTTAGGAGAGGGTGATGTGGGAGACTTCAAGGCTAGGGATGATGTGGGCGACTTTAAGGTGAGGGACTTCAAGGCTAGGGATGATGTGGGGGACTTTAAGGTGAGGGACTTCAAGGCTATGGATGATGTTTTTGGGTTGGATTATGGTGATGGTGATGATGGTGATGATGGTGGTAGTGGTGGTGGTGGTGGTGCTAGTGCCCCAAACCCAGTCCATTCCTACGAGGGCACTCAAACTCAGCAACAATCGGTAAAGCTCAATCATTTTCCTAGTCTGACTACTTTTGAACCTGGTGGTCATGAATATGGTACTGGTTATGGTGGTGATRGTGGTAGTAGTGGTGGTAGTGGCGGTAGCTCAAGCACAGCCCACCGGAGCGGAGACACCCAAACTCAGCAACAACCGCCAAGTGAGTTCTTCGATCCTCAAACCTACCAAGGCAATCTGGCTACGGTCGGATGTGGTAGTGGAAGTTCTATAGCCCATTCCTATAAGGACACTCAAACTCAGCAGCCGTCGGTAATCGAGTTCAAATATCGTCCTCCAACCCCCCAAGCCAATTCTAACAATCGGGCCACTATTGGTGGTAGTGGTATTCATGGTGGTTGGAATAATGTCCCAAACCCAGCTCATTGCCGTGCATGCGCTCAAGCTCAGCAACGGTCGGTAAACGAGCTCGAATATCATCATCCTCAAACCTATCAAGCTAATGACAACAATCCGGCTACAATTGGACATGGTATTGGTGGCTATGAATATAAGTATAGTGCTCCAAACTCAGTCTATTCCTATGGAGGCGCTGAAATCCAGCAAGCGCTGGAAATGTTCAAATCTACTCAAAGCCAGTTTGATAAACTTGAGGGTGATTATCAAGATAGTGAGCATAAGGATAATGGGAGTGGTAATGCCTCACCTGGAAATTAGTCTGGCTTGCATTAAGTTTTCATTCTCTGCTATGGTTGGATTTTGCTACAGTTGGATTTTTGCTAYRGTTGGATTTTGCTACAGTTGGATTTTGCTACAGTTGGATTTTTGCTACAGTTGGATTTTTGCTATGGTTGGATTTTTGCTATGGTTGGATTTCCAGCGTGAATTATCGGGGAGAGGGGAGTGGGGAGTGGGGAAGGGGTAACTAGTCTATTAGGTGTTTTTGTTAGAAGAATATGGTTGGGATTAAGTGTGTATTTGCATTGTTTTTATTTGTTGGAACTAGGAAAGCAATTGAAACTGGTCCAAGTTCTAGGTCTGTTTTTCATCTAAAACCGGAGCCGATCTCAGGTTGCGAATACAAGAGGTTTAGGCCTTTTGTATATGCTAGCTAGATGCCACTAGAGTTCGAAAAGAATTGAACTATCTAAATTTTAAAACACTAGCTTGATCACAACAGAGACATACATGTTAAGCCGCAGTACAGGGGCCAGAGGAGAGAAAAGAGAGTCTGCCAGTATCCTCCGAAGGAGCGGATTCTTTCAACGCACCTTTGTAAGTCCCCCTGAGGCCAATCTGTTCACCCAGGAAGCAGGACTGGCTATAGATTAAACTGATAGGGCATTGATATTGTAGAATGTTTTAGGGAAAATGTCGCAGATTGAAATTGCCTAGCAGGGGCGAGTATGTGTTTCCAAGCTGTGTGGTATTCGTAGCTTTCAGTTGCAGACGTTTGGGAGGTTACGTGACTAGCTGCTTGTGGGTTTATTGAGAGTAGGTTTGCTGTTGGAGTAAATTCGGTGTTGGAGGAGGTTTGCTGTTGTAAGTTGAGAGTAGATTTACTATTATGCTCTAGCACTGACATTAGCCTTCTGCGCGGATGCCACAAGTTTGAAAGTAAGAGGGGAAAGGAGAGCGAAAAGGATAGCCTGGTTCCGAACGAGAAGTTTGGAATTGCAATTTCAATTTAGTGGCATATTTTCGGTATATTTGCTGCAGTTGATAGTGTGTGCCAAAAGAGGAATGCGAAAAGATAGTAGATGAAAGATAATATTAGCTCGTTTCGGACTTGTTATCCTTGTCTTTAGCTTCTTAAGCTGGGGTTTGATTCTGGGAGGCTTGCCGAACTGAGGGTTCCAAGAGAAGGTAAACGTCAAAGAGCTCCTAATGGTTATACCCATCAACTTATTATATGCGGATTGTTTGAACTCGAGAGGAGAAGGGGCCAGCACCGGTCTCCAGAAGATAAATGTCGGAGGAGGGGCGAGGCACTTCGAGAAGTATCGATAGAAGGTTTGCAAAACGAGACAAAGTGTGTATTGAGCTTTTGTTGGATTAAGCGGTTCAGATCTGGAAAGAGGTTTCTCTTGGTTTGCGGCCAGAGGAAAGAGGAGGAGGTTTCGGATTGTTTGAGGAGTTTACCATTTTTCCAGAAGGGTCGAAGTTCTTGGAAGAGGTCTTCCTCTGTACTGCTCACGATTGGTGAAAGAGCTGGGGGTTTATGGAGGTGTTGAAGCTCTCTGAATGGGTTTCTCTGCGAAATGGGCCATTAGAAGAAACCCTCCGCCCTCCTCTGAATATAAGTCCTTCTCCCAAGTCTCTATCACCCACTCGCTATGCCGCGTCTCGACTGTCCTTTCYACTGGTAAATCCATCGAGGCAAGCTCAAACTTGTATAAGTCCATTTCCCCCGAAATCCTCTCCCTTAAATCCTTCCTCACTCTCAMCCTCTTCCTCCTCCGTTATTAGGTATCGAACTTGGATCCTCTCCCTCAAATCCTTCCTCACTCTCAACCTCTTCCTCCTCCGTTATTAGGTATCGAAGCTGGGAAAGTTCGAGGTGTCGGTGCTATCGAATGGGGGTAGTTCGGAGATCTTGTTGTCGGAGTTGTCTGGGCAAGGAATAAAAGAGCTTTTCCTTCTCTTCGAAAGGTATTGGTATGTTCAACAAAGTGGCCAATAGATACTGCTTGTAATAATTGCAGTAGTTAGTAGTGAAAAAATCGCAGAGAGAAGATAGACTTATTGAGAGAAGAGAAGAGACAGACATATTTTGCATGCTTGATGAAGTTCGACAAGATCGATTTGCAAAGAGAAAGCAGAGAGATGTCTTGTATGTTTTGTTGAGATCAATAGGATCGACTTGTCGAGAGAAGGGATAAATATGTCTCGTATRGTTTTTTCGAAAGCGGGGTATGCCTAAGCAACTAACGGATATCCGTTGCTGTGGTTACGACCCGTAAATATATAGAATTACTTGCCCTTATTCTTATTCTTTATTTAAACCATTTATATAATTTAATACTAGACTTTATTTATAAACGCCAGTTCTATCAAGCCCGTTTTACGAGGTCATTATTTTGCCCAAGCGCCTATTACCATTTTACGAGTAGTTATTTAAAAAATACGCAATAAGTATACTACCCCCGATTCAAGCTACGATATATTTACTTTTCATTTAAGTACCTAATTAAAGCTCTTATAACCGATAGTACCGCAGGCACAATTGAAGTTATCAGGTTATGCTACCGTTAGAGAGAATAGTAGCTAGAATATAATTTCTATTTATAGAAGAAACTTATTCTCCTCGTAAGGCAGGTAAATACTTGCCCTTTTTCTGCGGCCTTTATCCGYATATTAAAATTAGCTACGATTTTCTTCAAGAGCCAGTTTCTAAAGATCGTTATTTTGAAATATTGTTAAATTAGTTGGTTTCTTTAGCCACCTAATTGGTTTGGTCACCTAGTAGGTTAGTTTAGCCACCTAGTTGGTTCTAACCACCTCGTGAATCTAATCACCTAGTTGGCTTGGTTACCTAGAAGGCTAGCCCGGCCACTTGTAGGCTTTGTTACACTGTTGGTTTCTATTATTAGATTAGCTACTTATRTATATAAATACCACCTTCCCTTCTCTAGAAAGAAAATCAAGTTATTAATAATTAATTTAATATTATATTTATAAGTTTATTATTCTTATACGACCTACTCCTATTTCCTTGCAAAAGCATTTAAAGAGCTATGCTCTAATAGTAGATTTAGATGCTCTGCTCTGTTTTTCTAAGATATTTATCTTTTAGCAATATTAAAACCCGTTATTATAAGTTTTTAAATATATTTTCCTTTATTATATATCTTTAATTAGGCAGTTACTAACTTGCTCCAGTATTATAAAACGAGAATTATAACATCCGCATCAGAGAAGCGCCTTTTCGATTTTCACGGTAGCTATTAGCAAGAGGCCTAAGAGCGATATTTCATGCTGAATTAGGATGCGGAATAAGTGATCGCTTCTATTTAATTRTTTCTCTCTCGTTATCTCGCCTCTTAAAATGAATGCCGCCTTGAGTGACGTTCTCAAGCTATAGATGTTCCCTACTGACGAATGACAGCTTTACTCTACTAAGAGAGACTTATATCTCTATGGCCTATTGCATCTGTCTGATATAGGCATCGACTTATTCTACCCAAAATCAAACCAACAATCAGGAAACATCTCATCGAACCAGGATCTAAGCGAAGCTTCGGTACATTCAGCTTTACCCTCACCATTCTTAACACTCCCTTTACGGAGTAACTCAAATAGACCGGTCTATAGTTACCAACGGATCGTTCAATTAACCCGCTCCCTTGATTCCCGGAAGGGATAGGCGACTATGCCGTCMGTTATTCCCTTCCGAAACCCTTTCATTTACTAGCTGGACTCGCTTGATAATTAATGAGACTCTCACGACTCTGATCAAGTTGATTCAAAACGACGAAGTAACCTTATCAAGCTATCGCGGCCGGAGGGCTCCAACTCTGTCGTAYCCTGGGGTAGACTACTAACTAGAGCGACAAGCGATTAACATCACTAAGTTATATACATGCTGAGATAATGGCTGGGTGTGCAGGAGCAAAGAAAATGGCCTGGATGGAAAAGCTTCGAGTTGATATTGATCCACCTACAGAGACCTCTTTCATTCCAAAACTGTACATGGACAACCAGACCGATCTGGCACATACGACTTAAGGTCTCATATCTACTATCAACCTCCCCTCCCACTTTCTTACACCTTCTCTTCTTCTTTCCCACCTGCTGACGAATCCCTCTTGCTAACCAAAACAAAGTATCTAATCTCCTCCGCTTCATCATCGTACCCCCTCCGAACGAACGAACGAACGAATACTACCCCTCCGCATAAGCCGGAAAATATCTGCGAAGAAGCGGGAGTTATGGCTTATATTAGGGAAATCCTTTACACTTGCTTTATCAAGAAAGGAAGACAGATAAGGATAGACGCGCGAAGCAGCTAATGCAGCTGAAGTAGAAGCTGGGAGGAAAGATAATAGRGTTAGAAAGGGAAAGGAGGAGGAATAGAAGAGGAAATATAGATTAGTGTTTGGAGGTTAGACTGGAGAAGTGGGAGAGGTTGAAGGGTTCGCGGGAGAGAGGAGGAGGAAAGAAGATGAGGGGAAATAGACAAATGTTTAGAAGTTATACTAGGGAATTAGAAGGAAACGGTCAGACGGTTGAGCGATTGGACGGTTGGAAGGAAACGGTYAGACGGTTAGACGGTTGGACGGTTGGACGGTTGGACGGTTACCAAGACGAGAGGAAGAGGAAGAAACAAGGGAGAAGAAGGGGRAAAAAAATAAAGGGTGGTTAGGGGTAGAGGGGAAAGATAATATCACTTCTCCAACGATACCGTTCTTTGATCACTATTCTTTTAATTTGCATGCTTCTTTCTTGTGCTATTGTGACTTAAGGTTCCGCACCCACTTTCGAGCTCCTACTTACCTTTTTCTTAGCATAGAAGAGATATCCGATAGACTTGTATTTATAATTTTACTTTCTAAATCTTTTAAATTCAAGGGTGGCATAGCTTATGGGTATCTATTGGGAGCCAAATTGTGCAGCCTATTATATGCGAGACCTTAAATCACAATAGCACAAGGAAGAAGCAYGCAAATTAAGAGAATAGTAATCAAAAGAGAGTATTATTAGAAACGTCCCTAGGTGGAAAAGGAAAGGATAAGCCCCTCAGTTCATGCCGTCCTGCTGAGAAATAAATACTSACTATAACTTCCCAAATTAAGAATAACAAAACAATAAAACAATAAAACAACACAAGTATACCAAATCAAAACCCATAACCTTCCAATGTCCTAGACCAATCACCGTAGAATATTTCCCCTAGATATCAAATCAGCTAAAAAAAATCAAGTAGACGCGGTAATATTTACCATATATCAAGAAACCACTAAGACCTTCCCGAGTCTCCTTTTCCACTACTACCGCCATCGCTACCCTCACCATAACCACCATAACCACCATCACCACCATAACCGCCATAACCGCCATAACCACCATCACCACCATAACTACCATAACCACCATAACCACCATTACTACCATTACCTTCAGTGCGCTGATTAGTTTCCTGCCATTGGCCATTTTGAGTGCCTTCGTACCAATAGGCGCTATGATCAGTTCGAGCTAGAGAAGTTGAGGCCAAGGTACTAGGACCACCACTATTGTTTCTAGGGGAATAGGGTATGAAACATAAGGGTGGATTGTTTGAAGAAGGTAAGAGGTAATCGGTAGGCTGGTTATTTTCCAGCCATTGATCGGTTTGAGTGCCTTTATCCTCATAGTTTGCATTAAAGATAATTGGTTCATCGACGATTTTTTCAAGAAACTTTTCCTGGAATTCATCTATATTTTATTAGCATATTCTTTTTGTCTTTTGTTCTTCTTTTAGAAAACGTACCTAATTTTGGATGCAGATATTCTTTCTTGCTGCATACTTCGATCGATATACTTTTAAAAGAATCTACTTTCTTATCGGATGCATATATATGAACTTGGAAGTTGTATACGCCATCCTTAGGGATAGTAATATTGGAGAAGATAGTATAGGCCTTCTCAGTTTCCAAGCTCCGAAGCTTTACACCTGGTATTGTCCTGAAATAATTCTTCGAATTTCCAGTAAATTCTTGTACCTCGTTAGAGATCGTATTAATGAGCTCAATCGTAGCGTAATATTGACCTATCTCCTGAATCGTGGTATATGGCCTATATTGCATCACAACCACAAGAGGATTGTGAAGAATATCTTCGTATGATGGTTGGATGAGAAGGGAGAATTTTCGATCTTTCACTGCCTTCCTCGGCATTATTATAACTTTGAACTTGAGCCTAAATGATAGTTAGCTAGTTTGAGGTAAAGTTAAAGTATAATATTACCAAAAAGCTATCTTATAGCAATATGTAAGGGTCGAGATAGTTTCGAAGTCTTTTGAAATAAGGTTGAAACCTTTTGAAATGGGACAGACTGAGATCTTTTGAGAAGAGGATTGAGATGGGATTTTTGGAGAAAGGTTGAGGAGGGCTTTTGAGGAGTTGAAAGGCTAAGGATGTTTAAGGGATCGAAAGTATTGCGCCTTTTGATGTGAGAAAAGGTTGAGGGTTTTTGAAGCAAAGGGCTAAGGTTCTTGAAGAGATTGAAAGGGTTGATGAGCTTTCTAATGTGAGAAAGATTGAGGTTTTTTGAGATGAGGTCTTTTGAGGTGGGAAAGACAAAGATTTTATAGGAGGAAGATAGTATTAATAAGAATAATAAATATTGAAAAAGAAAACAAAATATTAACAATTAGTAATAAAAACAATAGATGACAACAACGCAAGTAAGCACTAAGCCGATAATAATAAATAATAAAAGACAACAACGCAGGCTAGAAATAAGCCTCTAATAGTTGCTATACTTGATACGTTCTTTCCAACTTCAGATGCGACCGGGATTCCGGAATCGATTTCGGGTGTGATCTTTTTCGTAAGTTGTACTCAAGCCGGGCGACGTATATGCATGCGTTGGCGTAAGCAAGCTAAAGTAAAGTTGCACATCCAGGTTCTAGCTGCGGGAAAGACAAGGTAGAATCATGATTGTTGGGAACTGCGGCTTGTGTGGCTTATCTAGTAATCATTGGGTTGCTTTACTTTAAGTCGTTAGTTCGCTTTTGAAGATAATATTATCAATACGCATAATATTTTAATTTACCTAATAATGGTCATTTGAATTTGAAAAAGTTAATATTTTTATTAATTTAATACTAGGTATAATTTGAAGCGGGATCTTCGTTAGTTCCCGAGAGCTCCTAAGAGTAGGCGCGACATATTATGAAACCGGAAACGAGGGAAGTAAACAAACAATTAGATAATACGTGTCAATTTTCCTGATGTAATATTATTCACTTTGGATGCAATTACTGGGTTGCCAACCTGGCCAGAAATTTTCATCCATGCTAGGTAACCGTCAGCTCGCATAGCAGGGCGAACGACTCCCTTGGCAAGGCAGACTCATAACACCAATCGTTCAAATCCATTGGCTTCCGGCGAACGAGACCTATATCCGCATTTCAAATTGTGAGGCTGTTGCAAAGCCTAGGAGTTGGTTGGCTAATTGGAATTCATATGAATGCAGCAGAGGTTACTATGCACAAAGGTTACTCTGCAGCAAAGGTTACTCTGCAGCAAAGGTTACTCTGCAGCAAAGGTTACTCTGCAGCCTTTTGATTTATTGCCTCTAACGTTTCCCATTTCTATCCCTCAAAGAAGCCTACCTAGTCAAAAGGCATTAGCATTTTACTTCTAAAAATGAAAATCTTTCCAAGCTTCAAAAACTCTAACTTCCCAGCTCAAAAAATCTCAACTCCTTTGCACATTCAACTTATCTTTTCTGAGAATATTCTCCTCCCTCTCACTTCTTAGCACTACGATCTGCATGAACGATATTCTTTCTGCCTCGCCTAAAACTTACCGTCATCTTTCTTCACGCTTCCAACCATTCTGCTCCGGCATTACTCTCTTCTATCCCTTCTCTCTCTCTCTCTCTCAACACCCACGGTCTATATCAACGCGGCTTCACCTTCCAAGACTTAACAGTCATCCGCCTTCCAAGACCTCTCAGTCAACATCTAAACCTATCTGCCCTAGCAATCCTCCTTCTACACGATATGAGAGCCAACGTTTCTCAGGAGGAACTCCGATTTTTCGGGTGGGAGGAAGATGCTTGGCAGAAAGATACTTCGCAGGACGATGAACAAAGTAAGTATTTGATCTACAGCTACGGTAGAAGTGGTATATTAACAAATATAGAAAATACGGTAGACGATTCCGAATACGAGATACGCAACACGGAAGAATACCAGCTCTCAAACGACGAATTGGGATCCATGAGCCCTGAACTCTTTGCCATGCTCTGTGTCCTAGGCTTAGACTCCACCTTCGCCAATTCGAACCCATATCAGCAAGCCGGTTATGTTCCGGCTATCACGGGGAATAATGATAATGGTAAATGGGTTAAGGTTGACGTTGGCATTGAGGCTTGGGTTCCTGAGGGCGGGATTAGGAATGGTGTCTTGACCTTTCCGGACCCGGATGATGATAGGATACTGATCGGCCTGCTGACGGTGATGATGATATTGGTTACGATTCTCATAATGATCATTGTGGTGATGGTGGAAACTGCCGCAACGATTGTGAAATAGTAGTTCTAGTGGCTATGGGTGATCATGATTGTGAGTGGTTTTGGTCATACTTTCGTGCGTGGTTGAGATTATGAAGCCTGTTGGATTTCTTTGTCAGTTGAGACTATGAAGCCTGTTGGATTTCTTTGTCGATTTTGATTTCTGAGAAGAATTTCCTAGGGAGAATTACCTGCAGTGATGGTCAGACTTCAACTGAGTGTGCATTTATGTTATTTTAATTGCTACAGAACTAAGAGATATGGTTTTGGCCGAGTGCGCGGTATAAACATTATATAGCTTAAGAAATACATCTCTACTTCTCCTTATCTTGCATCAACCAACAAACGGTTTCATTTCACTAGTGGGCGGTAAGTGTGAGAAGGGTCGTTTCAGTTCCTCTTGAAATCTAGCCCTTGCAGCCTTCTTATTCGCACACCTTCTATGAAAAGCTTTCTTTAAAGGATTGGCCATTGTTTCGCAAATAGAGAAATCAGGCTGATTGTAAAGTTCTAGCTTGTTTTGAGGCTAATATTCGAGTCTAAATGCGCGGTGGAATACCAGTAACTTCACGAACTCTTTCTTAAGTAATTATAATACCGAGCTTTTGTATTACGACGCAGGTATCGGAACACATTGGTCATTCATTTGGTAAGTCACGTAGAGGGACGAAGGGACGAGGGGGAGTTCAATCCTACAGTTGTGCATACTTTGTTACTCAGTCAATACTATACTTTTCCTAGCATCGATTTAAGAACAATCCCTACGTGAGCCCTTACACCTTGGACTGCAGCCAGCACGTAACACTTTTGCGCAAAAGCCTTCGCCCATAATATACCACAACGAGAGGGCGTTTTAGGGTCTAAATGCTCGCTAGCGTGAATAAGATCGGGAGAAGAAGGTGTGAAATAGCGTGCGCGAGACTTGCGAGACTTGATTAGAAACATTCTAGTAGGCAGTGTGTTGTAGAGAAGAGAAGTGATTTGCATGTAAACAACCAATTTTGGTGTTGTGATCACGTGCCAATTTCGGCCTCCTTTTTCGGCTGCTGAGAGGGGGGGGGTAGGCCTTACACATCTTGAGAAATATAACTCCACTTCTACTTATCTTATATCAACCAATTTTCTAGCACCTCCTCGTATATAAGCGCTTTGTACTGTCAAAGCGTTCTATTTTCGTCTCTAAGACAAGCTTGGGTGCTACCAAAGTCGTCTTGTGACCTTAGGGAATCGTTGCCATCTGCCTCCTTCAGGAAGAAGTGATTCAGATCCAAGGATAGATATACAGGAATCTAGACCGCCCCCTCCTTAATCATCACATCTGCAAGGTAGATCAGACCGAGATGAACATCGTGACCGAGATCTTCCTTCATCAATCTGCTCGGAATCACAAAGGTGGGTTACGGAGCGAGATGGCGCTATCTCTCCTCGGTGGGGCAGTGGGACGGTGGCATGGTGAGGCGGGATAAACCTATTTCTTACTACTATCCACTACCCACTCGTGCTAGCACCCCATACATACTAGTCGTTAGAATTCATCTACTACTAAATAAAGGGGCAATGAAGACTATTCAATAGTAGTTGTTTGAATTTAGTAGTAGATGAATTCTAATCACCACTAGTGTGGGAACGGTTTTTCTTTTTAGCAAGATGATAAGGAAGCCATGATCCTTTTTCCCTCTAACGCTCCTGCATCCCTTCCATCTCCAACACTTAGTTTTGTCGTATCAGAGCTATCTCTTACTCTTACTCCCCTTGCCCTGTTAGTTTTCGATCGTGTTACCTTTCCAGGATTTTAGTATCTCTTTGTGCTACCTTTCTCGCAGACCAACTTTTGGTTTAATTTCACCTTTTAGGTATCACAAGTGGCCAAAGTTTCAAATAATCAAGGGAGATCCGATGACGGGGAGCCATGCATCAACATCCCACCCTCTGGGGAAAAGTTAAATACAAGAGGACTGCTCCCTTCTTTTTCGCCATTACCCCTCCATTCGCATTCATCAAGACATTCCTTATCCCTCCATTCGCATTCATCAAGACATTTACTCGCCGAGCTATCACATTGCCAAAATGAAATCACATATTTTCAGCCTCGTTTTTGCTCTTTTCTTCTTCTTGCTCTTTACCACCACCCATTGCCATGCGTTGTGCTATTATCCAAACGGGGACAGCATAGCGACGGATGTTCCCAGCAATATCACCAGCAGCACTGGTCATGCTTCATGCTGTGGCGTTGGAGCAAACTATTACTCCACGGGCCTTTGCTTAATCGATGGCATGATATCTAGAGGATCCTGCACGGACAAGTCTTATTCAGACAGTGCTTGTGCGACTGATTGTGTTGACTGTATGGCCCTTTTCTATATGCAAAAGAAAGAAGCTAACGGCGATTTAGACAACCCAAGCGGTAGTGCCATTATGGTTCCTATGGCGGAGATGTCAGACTGGTGTTGCGGATTTCCAAATGGCAGTGGAGGATGCGACGTCACCAACTTGATCAATGACTTCACGCCTGGGACCATTCTCGACGAGGTTGCAATAGGGACTTCGATCAGCGCCTCATCCACAACCGCAACAACAGCTGGCATAGAAGGCACAACAAGTTGTTCAAGCAACAGGAGTCGCAGCAATATAGCAGTTGGGACCGGCATTGGAAGTAAGTTAAGATCACACTAAGCACCTTCATCCCCCGCTAAAGAGACTAATTTTAAACTTGCAGTCCCGGTAGGCATCGTGTTAATTGGAGCACTTTGGTACGCTTTCCACGAAAGATACAAGATCCAACCCCACGGAGATCAACCCCAGGATCTACCCCGCCAAGATCGAGTCCACCCAAACCCAACTTGGCCAAGCTACCGGGCCCCGCCACGACCCCAGCAGTCCGTCTTCCCAGGCTACCGGAGAACACCAACCCAAAAAGCCTATGGAAAGGGAGACTTCTACTCAGACCGAGACTGGATGTCCCTCCAAAACCCTCTGATTCGCATGAACGATTCCCCTCAACACACACATTCACATTCTCCTCCTCAAGATGTGCTTGTCCATGCTCCATCTCAGATGCCTTCCTACCGAGCAAGCCAGAGCTGGGAACTGAGAAATCCTTTTAGAAGGAAGTGGTCGGAGTTGGGAACGTAGGGGGGGGGGGGGGGGGGGGGGGGGGGGAGGGTTTTTT
>QYAN01000150.1:0-16030 GCA_003988815.1 Chlorencoelia australis
CTTTAAATATATTAGCTAATAAGTTAAATATCTCCTAAACTATTATAAATCCCTATAAAATTAATTTTAAATAATATAGCTATAATAAGATTTATACTAGGCTTTTTATATAATTTCAAAAATATACTATTTTAAATAGTTTTCTTAGGAAATAATTTTTATTAACTATAAATTTCCCTTAAATACCTAGTAAAAAGGTAGACTACTTAAGTCCTTCTACTAGGTTCTTAAGAACTTTTTTAAACTTAACTTTAGGCGTAAGCCTGCCACCAAACTATAGTATTATACTATAATAAGCTAAGTAATAGGGGTAATAATATTGCCTATATATAGAGTAGCTATAACTAGGATTTGAGCGAGAGCTTTTAAAGTTAGATGATTTAGGGTTAAAAGGAATATTTGCTGGAAGTACCCCTAATATAAAAGATATCTTAATTAAAGGTAGGGGGTTGTTTCTAATTGCCTAGTTTTTGGCATTTTTTTTTCGTTTGAAATTAAATCGTTTCTTTCTAGGGGTTTTCTGGACGGGTGGCACAGAAGATTAAGTATTTGAATCAGTCTCTATTATAATTATCTTCGAACGTATAGCTATAGGCTTATTAGTAGATATCTTGATCTGCAAGTTTGCATTTAAGTAGAAAGACGGGGATAAAAATAGGGGGGTTTTAGTAAGAAGATTAAAACTTTTAAAAAATATCCAAAAAATATATCTTTAAAAAGATTAAAAATAATTAATAGGAAATTATATATATCTTTTTAAGTAAAATAGTAAATTTAAAATAATATAATAAATATAGGAATAAAATAGAATAGTTTTTAAATTCTTTATAAAATTCTAAACTAAAGAAAAAAAAAGAGAAGAGGAGAAAGATAAGCTTTTGGGCTCCTTATATAAGTATAGAGGTTTCAGGGGTAACTAGAATTTGCCACATCCCTTAACCTAGTATTAAGATATGTAATTTACCAAAGCATGCTAATCCTAGTATTGCCATGTGATCTTCTTGTGACAGTGTCGTTTCGTCACAAATGCGGAGAAAACTATAGAGTAAAAGTTATAATATTTTAAGTAGATAAGATTAGTAAATATATATATAGCTGAATTTTAGAATATAGTAGTATGAATTATATAGAATAATAGTATATTAAGTAATATATTTTATTAAAAACTAAAGAAATTAGTTAAGGATAAAATAGCAAGGATAAGTAAACCTAGAAATCTTTTAGATATTATTAAATTGGCTATAATTATTAATAATTATTATTATAAGAGATAGTTAGAAAAGAAAGTGTTGGGATATTCTCAGTTCGCCTTCCTTCGCCTACTTACCGGATTGGGACTAGCTTATAACTCATCGAGGCATAAGCATATATCAACACCACACGTAGTACGTAGAGAATAGAACTACAATCTAAACCAACTTATTACTACTATTTCCTAGTTATCTTTATAATTGCAATTACCGGTGATATCTATACTGATTAGTAGTTTATCACAAACTACAGATTAGCTCGGTACCCTCGAAGAGATAATAAAGAATCGTCCCTATTATACTATTCTTTTACGTGCTCGAGAATACTTAAGAATTAAGAAGCAACTAGCGTTTTGTGTACGTTAGAAGCTTAGAGAAACTAGAGATATTCAAAGGCTAAAAGATTTGCACGTAGGTTTTATATACCTAGTAATCTTAAAGCCCGCGTTTACCACGCAGAATAACGATGTTTACGCAGCAATTAAAGATTCGCAGCTAGGTTTTAAATACCTAGTAATCTCTAAATTCACGTTAAAACTACGTCAAAATTATCTCCAATATCCTTTATTCACCTTATTATATCTTACCCCTTTTTTTATATAATTTTCTTTTATACAACTCCTCTTCTATATAACCCTTATATAAATAAACAAATATCTTGCCTATCTATATAATTATTAAAATCTATGAAAAATAATTACTATAGCACATATTCTAAAAACAAACTTTCAAATTAATAGATAGAGAAAAGATTTTAATCTTAATAATTAAACCCTTACTAAAGCTAAAATCAATATATATATCCTTCGACAATTAGAGGAATATAAAGAGTCTAATAGCAGAGATGAGAACCTACAAGAAGACTATCAAGAGTACTTTAATAATTAAACTAGAAATATTTTCGATACCGGAAATAAATAGGTTACACAAATACTACGAGACTACTTATAAAAGAACGGAGTCTATATTGCAAAGAGAAAAGGAGCTATTATTAACAATAAACTCGAAAGAGCGACGAATATACAGGAATATTACGAGTAGATAGAAGAAGAAGCTAAATAGCAACTTAAAAGCAATAAAAATATATTCAACTTGAGGTATAACCCTATATGGAAAATTGCAACAAATAAGCTACTGGGGAGATCTCCTATCCCTATGACTATTATACCTGTTGGCAATATTACTATAAATACTGCACCTATAGGTACAACAACTGGCCTAACTGGCAATGCACCTATTGGCGTAACACCTGGCATAGTCGGCAATACGGCTACGAATCCTGTACCCTTTAGAATAACACCTATTATAGCTAATTTAGTAATATCTACTAATACTACTTTATAGCCAATCTACTACCCTGCAATAATAATAACTACCCCTTAGAACTTTAATGCTACTGCTGCACAATTTGGATTAAATTAAGGCTAATTTGCTAACAATAATATGCAAACGGGAAGTTTATCTTAATAATTAATATAATAGGAATTATAGTAATTAATAAGCCAAATATCAAATCCTAATATATTATATAATATACTACCCGCACTATTAGTAATAGTTCCAGGCATACTACTTATTTAACCACTACTATAGGAACCTCTACTAGCTTATTTAAGCTTTCTAGCACCTGGCAATGTGCCACCTGATCCTATAGATAATAAAGATTTTATGAACTTGCAAAAGGCCTATAATAATAACCTGAAATATAAAGGGCCGCTAAATAATTTTAGCTTATATTTGCAAATCTTTTATAATTAATATACTTGGGCTAATATCCAGAGAAATATATACTATTTAGTATTTCTAATTATACTAAAAAGCCAAATACTTTAATATTATTATTAGAAGGTTAGCAGTAAATGATTTTCGTTTAAAATAATAATTATATTAATATAAAAGAACTTTAAGATAAATAAATAATATTAGCAAATACTAGGCAGATAGTACTCTATAGATTTTTACTTAGTTATATAATATAAAGAGAATAGGAATAAGAGTATAGCTAAGTATTTTAAGCTATTACTTGAAAAACTTCACGAGATATAATTAGATTTAGCTTTATTATACTAATAAAAGGATATAATAAGAGATTAACTAATAATAATATATTAATTTATATCTAAATATATTATTGCTTATTATAAATTTGCAATTATATTAAATATACTTTATACTAATTTTTAAGTATTAATAGCTATAGCTGCTAATTAGAAATAAATAAGCATATAAGCATATAATACTATAATCAAAAAAAACAGATAATTTTATATTAACCGTCAATATTATAAAGGCATATATATATTAAATAACTATTAAATTTGCGGAGGAAAATAAAACCGCTATTTTTAATATAGTAATAATAATAAAAAATACTTTGTTTATTAGAAAGTAGGATGCTGATTAACCAAGCACCCTAAAGAAGAGCAAGAAAAAGCTTATAATAGCTTTAAAAAATAATTATATATATAAGGTAAACTATTATACAAACAATAAATACGCCAATATATCTTAGAGTATAAGGGCGTACTTAACGATAAAGCTATACTAGAAGCTCTAATTATAGATTTAATCTTCTTTAAAAATAAAATCGATGATAATAATAATAATACTAAAATAAAGACATTATATTTAACCTTTTTAGGAAAGATTTAAGGCTTTTAAATAGTTACTTATTTAAACGAGTAATTAGTTAGATATATATTTACTTAAATAGATATAACTATACCTACTTTTAGTGATACTTTATTTACTTTTATAATTAATACTTAGTACTTAGCCTTTATCTTTTAAGAAATTCTTATTAATACTAGAGCTATATAAGTATTAACTACTAGCTATAAATAAATATAAGTATTAAATAAAGATTAATTTCTTTAACTCGATAAGTTAAGAGCTAGCCAAGCTAAGGTTTACTTCAATATCGGCATAATTATATTTACTAGTACTATTAATATTAAAATACCTTTAGAAACTATTATTTTTTATATAATTCTAGCTAATATTCTATTTTTGCTCTATTTATAAAATATAGACAATATAAAAATATATTTCAATAATCTCGAAAATATACTAATTTAAGGCAAAAGAAAGATTTTAATTATTTAATAATAAGGCTATCCTTAAATACTTTTAAAACTATTTAAATTAAGTATAATTTATAATTACTTTAATAAGCTTACTAAATGCCACTTAATTAACGTTAAACTTTGTTAGCTATACCAACAATTTAGCTATCCTTCTGTGCGGAAACTTATATAAGTTTTATAATAATTTGGCTATAATATTAATATTAAGGCTATTTAGCACCTAATTAAGTATTGCTATATATGCCAAATATACGGCAAATTACCAGGTAGATTTAAGTTTATATTATATAATAATTAAAAGTTTAACTATTATATATATATTAATATTATATATTTAAATAGCTTATCTATACTATATATTATAGATAAATCTATATACTTTAAAGCTATATGCTTTGTGAAAAGTATATCGGCATAATATATTTAGAATACTTTATAAGCATATTAGATTAATATTTATATTAGGCCACTTAATATTATTATATATAATGCCGATATAAACTTCGCATTGAAGGAGTTTAAATAATATACTTTACTTATAATAATAACTACTAAAGAAGTTCCGGTAAAAGCACATTAATTAGTTAGTATAGTTAAGCGCTACTATGCACCTCTTTGCCGTATATACCAAATTATTTAAAAAAAGCTACGCGATGCTGATAAGGAGACTATACTGCAAATAGCTGTGAAAGCTATAAACGATATAGCTGGATCTAATGGCATTATACCTACTCTTCTAGTATTTGAAGCTTACCTCAGGATAATAATAATAAACCTATTTATATTATTAGTTATATAATAAGCTATAGCAGTAAAAGCTGCTATAAAAAAAGTTAGGCAGTACTATACTTAACATTAAGTTACTAATATTCTATATATATAAAATAAACTAAAAATATATTATTTACTTGATTTTCTACTAAACTCTAAAATATTTATTTAAAAAGAAAAAGAGAAGTAAATTAAATCCTATATCTTACTAAATATAGAGGGCTAAATATATATAGTTAACCTACTAAATAAACTAGTATTATTTTAATTTACTATTATTAAGCTATATTATAAAGAAATTAATAAAAATCTCTTAAATAAAAATTAAATTAAATTAAAATATATAAAATAAAATAAAAATAATAAAGATCCTATATAAAATAGTGAAAATTCTATATAGCAAAATAATAACTTACTTTGCCAATAAGGAAAACTAAAAAGATTAAAAAATAAGCCTAAAGCAAATAACTAATAATAATAATATCTAAACAATAATTATAATAATCACCTTATAGCTGTATTTATTAAGAATACCCTACTTATATCTACTTATCTTTTGGCAAAAAAAGTATTAAATTTGAAGCTTTTTAAGAAGCTATAAGCTTAAAAAGTTATTATAATATCTGGAAAACTATTTAAAGTATTAAAAAAGCAAGAAGTTAATAGACTTATTAGGAAAGGCATATTTAAGTTTATGCCATATAATCTATATATTATGAAAAATATTAGACTATTTAACTTAAAGCTAGTTAACGAAATTAAAAGCATGGCCGCTAATATTCTATACAAAAAGTTGAAACTAGTTATTTAAGGCTATAATAATAAAGGAAAAAAGGAGATCTTAATATAATTATCTATAATTTAATAAGTTAGCTAATATCTTATTTTAGCTTTAGCATCTTCTTTAATATTAAATATTAAAATCTATTTTTAAGATATTACTTAAGTATATATATAATTAACTATAATTCTTAACCGAATTATATATATAAAACCTTTAAAAAAGATCTTTATAATTCTATCTGAAAATATAATTATAAAGATAATAAAACCTTTATATAGCATTATAAAAGCTAAAATATATTAATTTAATATCTACTATAAGTATTATAAAAAAAAGCTATATATATAAATTTTAATATATAATCCTTGCTTAATAATTACTACTAATAATATAATTAATATAATTAAAATATAAATAAATAATACTCTCTTTATTAAAGATAATATATTTGCAACCCTAAAAACTATAGAACTAATAAAAGCCAACCTTAAGGCTAAACTAGTAAAAACACTTTCTATTAATAATCTATTAATTTTTAACGGCTATAAGCTAATTAAGGATTAAACTAAAGAAGATATTACTCTAATCCAGAAAGGCCAAGCTAATTAAATCAAACTAATTAATATAAAAAACGATAAATATAGGCAAACTTATCTTAAGCAAAAAGCCCGCGGCGCCTATATCGCCACAATTTATTAACTAGAAGCTTTATATAATCTATTAGTTATAATATAATACCAAGATCTAAATACAGATAATATTAAAGCACTAAATAAGTATTTAGAATAGCAGAAAAACAATAAGAGCCAAGGTTTCTATTTTATTAAACTCAAACTTAAATTTATAAAGCTATTTATATTTATTAATAGATTATTTGCTAATAATAAAGATTATAGCTCTTAAATTAAATATATTATTATTATAGCAAATAAAAAAGAAGTTAAAAAAGATAAATTTAAGATAAAAGGGAACCTAATCTACTATAGCTCTATAAAGTACAAGAAAGTAATATATAGTATTCTCGCGTTAGAGCTATATGGCTGTTACGAACCTGATGGTTATAAGCACGTGGTGTTGCGATGTACGATCGTAAGCATAATTAGTCATTATGCGGCGGTCACGTGGTTGGGTCAAAGGGTTGGTTACCAGATTGTCGGGATCTCGACCCTACGACCCTGCATGTAATGGATTAATGGGTTAAAAAATGCAGAGTATAGATCTTAACCTTTTAACCTTATAGGGATATATAAAGGGCTATATAGATATATACTTATTATTAGATAAAAGCTTTGTGCTTATAATATTATTTAATTATATTTTTAAGTTAGATATACTTTATTATAGTTTTGAACTTATTTCTTTTATTTTTAGAATAATATTATATAAATTTCTAAACGACTATAATAAATAGCCTATATATAATACTATAAATATTTTTACTTTAGAATTAATAAGTTTATATATATTTTTCTATTAAAATCAACGCTATGTTAAAAACTACTAAAAGTAATATTAGCGGGATTCTAGTAATATTAGGGATAGTATTATTAATATTTTGTATAGAGGAATGTTTAGGAGGATAGGTTAAGTTAAATTTTCTAGGCAAGTATAATGGTAATTAGGATAAGTTAAATAGGTTTTTTGCGTAATATATATTATATTTTAAGTTTTATAGTTTTTTATTTGAATTAAAAGTTAAGAAAGTTATTTAGATAATTATATTATTATTAGGAAGAATAGCGAAGTAAATTAAATTATATATTTAGGATTATAATAAATATTATAATATAATAGGAAATATTAATATAGAAATAGGTATAGCTATATAGATTATTTTTAGATTATAGGTAGAATTTGTAAAAGAAATTAGGAAAATATTTGGAGAGATTAATATGGAGAAAACTATAGAGCGAAAGTTATAATATTTTAAGTAGATAGAATTGGTAAATATGTATATAGCTAAATTTCGGAGTATAGTAGCAAGGATTGTGTGGAATAATAGTATATTAAGTAATATATTTTATTAAGAATTAAAGGAATTAGTTAAGAATGAAATAGCAAGAATAAGTAAATCGAGAAATTTTTTAGATATTATTAAATTGGCTATAATTATTAATAATTATTATTATAAGAAATAATTGGAAAAGAAAGATTATTATCGATAAATGGATATATAAATTAAATTGGAATTATAAAGTAGATGGCTAAAATTAATAGATTTGGATATAATCTAAGTAGGAAGGATAATAGGGAGAAATTTGTTTAGAAAAGAAATTAAGAAGCGAAGGGAGCAAAAACTTTATTTTGAATATAGATAGTTAGGATATTTTTCTAGTTATTATAGATAATAAGGAAAATTAAGTAATAATAATAGGTTAAAGGAAAAAAAAGGATAATAATAATATAAAAAACTATATAAGCTTAGGGTATTATATTATAAAGAATTATTAGATAAAGAAGAAGATTATTTTATAGGATATAATAATTTATAGTTATATATAAAATTAGGATTATAAATAGAAGATTAAATATTATAAATAATAAAAGATGGTTATAATTTAATTTTATATATTTAGGGGTTATTTTATATAGAGAAATATTATATTAGATTTTATAAAAACTTTAAATATATTTACTTAAATTAGATAAGATATTAGGAAGATAATTATTAAATATATAAAGATATTAGGAAATAGGCTAATAAATTTAAAATTTAAAATAATTATAAAGTATATTATTAAGTAAAAAAAATCTTTATTTAGTATAAATATTAAGTTAGAAAATAATTTAATAAGTTTGAAAATTTAGATATTATATAAATATATAATAAGATATAAAATAGAATTTATAATATTTAGTATATATAGAAATAAGAACTTGCTAGTAAATTAAAAGGAATTTGCTAAAAGGAACTTATAGATAAATAATTATATAAATTAGGAGTTATTTTAAGAGATTGGTTTGGCGAAAAAAGAATTCTAGAAGAAGATTGCTAGAAAAAAAAGCTATTATTAGAAGAAGTTTAGAAAATTCTAAATTATAAAATAAATAAAATAATATAAAATTATTTAAGTAGATTATAAATTAATATAATTTATAAAAGAATTTATAAGAAAGAAGGAATATAGTTATTATTATTAAGAAAGAATAATAAGTATATATATTTTTATATTAATTATATTAAAATTAAATAATAATAAGATTAGATAATATATAAAAAAAAAAGGAATATTATAGGGTTATTATAATATAAAGGAATAATATCTATAATAGGAAAATATTAAGAGATTCTATAAAATAATTTAATAGATAAAGTTATAATTAAAACTAATAATAATAGTAATACTTGGCGAGAAATCTATCTTAAGGGAAGAATAATAGGAAATTTTAAATTAATATAATTGGGAAGTATTTAATAGCTTTTAAGTTATAATAAAGGGCGAAATATTTAGATAAATATAATATGCGGGAAAATATTTAATAATAATTATTATAGTAGAGATAATTAATAATTAAGATTATTATTAGGTGGTAATATAATTATTAATATATAATTAAAAGTATATAGGTTTAGAGTTTTAATAAATTTTAAAATAATAAATAATTATATTATATTAAGTATAATATTAAGTAAAAGATTATTAATTATTAATTTTAAAAAACTATATTATTTAATATTATTTAATAATTTAATAATATAATATAATATAGAATTTATTTTAATAAAAATAATATTAATAGAGATAATTATAAGTAATTATATTAAAATAATTAGCTTTAGAATAATATAACTAAGAGAAGAATAAATAGTTCTAAAAATGCCTTAATTAAGGAAGTATAATTTATTAGTAGATTAGATTAAAAGAAAAGTTAAATTTAGGGAGAATTATAATAGATATTATAAGGTTAATATTATAGAGTTATATTATAATTATAAGAAGTTTAATATAATCTTTAAAAATATATTAGGATATTATATTTAGAATTTAATATTAAAATTTATAAATAAAGATATAATAATAAATTATTTAGAAAGTTAAATATTTAGAAAACTAGTTATAATAGTAAAGTTTTTAAAATATTTAATATTAAAATAAATTAAATTATAAATTAAGATAAGAGTTCTAGAAAATAATATAGTAGAGTTGGTTATAGATTTGAAGATGCTTAAAGAAAATAAATTAGTTAAAGAAGAATTTATTAAAAAAGATATTATTAAGGAAGAATATATTATAAATAATTATATTATTAAAAACTAGAAATATAAATAAAGATTTATAGAAAGATTAGGTAATTTTAATTAATAAAATAATTATTTAATATTAAGAATAATAAATGTGATATTAAAGGATTTAATAAAAAAGGCTTTATAAAAAGGAGATTTTAAGGAAAATTCTAATATAACTAAATTATAAAAACCTAATATAGGGTAATTTAAGGTTATAGACTATTAAAAGATTGGCAGAGGTATTTAAGAAAGCAAATATATCTATATAGATAATATTTTTATTAATATATTTAAGGAAGAATTAAATTTAGTAAAATAGCTAGATTTTTTAAAGAATTTAGAAGATTTAGAAAAGAAATTAGGGAAGAATATTAAAATAATATTAGRAATTTTTTAAAATTAAATTAGGTTAATATATTATAATAATAAAAAATTTTAGAAAGTTTTAAATATTAAATTATTTTTAAATATTAAAGATAGATTAGTATAAAATAAGAATAGGATATATTTATTAGTATAATTATGAGAATTAGTAATTTAGAGAATATATTTGAGAATAGGATATTAACTAGAATATATAATTATAGAAATTATAAAATATTATTAGTTTTAATAATTAATAGATAAAGTTAAAAAAATATTAAATAGTTATATTAAATATTATTAAGTAATATTTTAATTTAGTAATTAATAATTACTAATATTATATTATTTAGAATTTAAATTATAGGAAATAATATAAATAGATTATATTAGTATATTTAAGTTAATATATAAAATAGCTTCTAAAAAAGTTATAATTATTTAAAATAAGATAATTAGCTATTTATATATTTTTATAAAGAAGACTATTAAATAAAAGAATATAATAGAGTTTGTAATAAAATATTTTAAGGAATTATATAGAAAATTAAAAGAGTTTAAGATAAATAAAAATAATTATAATTTAGTTAAAAAATAAGTTAAAAAATTAAAATATAAAATTAAGATAATTTTAAATAATAATAATAAAAAAAATAAGATTATTAATAAATATTTTAAAAGAAGCTTATTATAAAAAAAAATTTGGGAAATTATTTTACTAATAATATAAAAAATATTTAATAAAAATATTTATTAAAATTAAAATTATTAAATTATAAATAATTTAGGATATAAATTAAGTAATAATAAAATAACTAAATAATTTAAATTAAATATTTTATAGGGAAAGTTATTTTTAATATTAGAAAAAATTAAAGAATATTATTTTAAAATAATATTATATAATATTTTTAAAGAAGATAATATAGAATATAATTAAAATTTTATATCTAAAAGAAGGAATAAAAGTTTTTAAAGTAAAAAATAGCCTATAATAAAGAAGTTAGTAAATATTAAAATTTTTATTAAGAAAGATATTATCTTTGGAGGTTAATTATTTTAAGAAGACTGAGGAGAAGGCTTAAGGCTAGAAATCTTCTAGAAAGAATTAGAAGAGCTAGGAAAGAGATTAGCAAAAGGGTTTGGGAAGGAATATTTGGAAATATAGGTGGATTTATTAGTTGAACTTTTTTCCTTATTTTCTTTTTTTTATTTTTCTTTATATTTAATAATATTAAGTTCTTTTAGGTATTTAAGTTTATATTAAAATATATCAAGTTTATATTTATAAAATAAATATTATTATTTATAAAATTAGAGGATTTTAAATAATATTTTTTCTTTTTCGGCTTAAAGTTTTTTTTTTTATTAATTAATAAATTTCTAATTATTAATTTAAGAAATTTTAATATCTCAGAAATTTTCGAGTAAAATTATAGTATTATAAGAAATATAAATATAAATATATTTAAAATATTTATAATTATAATAAGAATTAATAATATATTTGTGATTTTATTTAAAATATAAAGAATATAATAATATTTTAATATTAAAGTTTTCTATTTCGCGAATTAATTAAAAGTATTTTTTTTTTTTGCGATTTATAGTATTTAATAAAAGATAGAAAATTATTGGCAAGGATATGGTGGCTTAACTAAGGAATTCCAGAAGGAAATAATTTTTACTTAAGTGGTTCGGGACGAATATTAGGCTAAGAAGGGAATAGTATTATAAATCTAATAGTTATAAGCATATAATATTACAATATATAATTATAAGCACAATTAGTTATTATACGGCGGTTACGTAGTTAGGTTAAAGGGTTAGTTACCAGATTATCGGAATCTTAACCCTATAACCCTGCACATAATAAATTAATAGGTCGAAGAATACAAAGTATAAATCTTAACCCTTTAACCCTATAGGGATATATAAAGGGCTATATAAATATACGCTTATTATTAGATAAAAGCTTTATACTTATAATATTATTTAATTATACTTTCAAGTTAGATATACTTTATTATAGTCTTAAACTTATTCCTTTTATTCTCAGAACAATACCACGTGAGTCTCCAAACGACTACAACAGACAGCCTGCACGTAACAATGGCATGGTTAGCGGAGTTAATATTAGCATTGCTATTAGCTTAACTCTAAAACTCATTACTAAATAACTAGATATTAAGAATATTTCTACGATTATCTATATAAACTTATATTCGCTATATAAGTATATAGTTAAACTTAGAACCACAAAGGAAAAGCAACTAATGATCGATATTATATCTATTAGGCAATTCTATGAAAGAAGGGAGCTCTTAAAGATCAGGTAGATCAACGGGCATAACAACCCCGCTAACTCTATAACTAAAGTTACTCCCATCAAGGCATTGCAAATACTACTCGACACGAACACACTCCGAATTCAAGTAGAAGGCTGGGTATAGAGAGAGGATACAGGGGTAGAGCAAAAGGCAACGAAATAAGGGTTATAGAATAGAGGATTTCTTTATAGTTATAGATATAGTCTACTAAAAGTATTTTCTTTTATACTTTACGTTTTTCGGGATCTTCGAATATTACTTAACCACAAAAGAGAAAACTGCCAGTATTGGAATATTCTCAGTTCGCCTTCCTTCACCTACTTACCGGATTGGGACTAGCTTATAACTTATCGAGGTATGAGCATATATCAACACCACACATAGCACATAGAGAATAGAACTACAATCTAAACCAACTTGTTACTACTATTTCCTAGTCATCTTTGTAATTGCAATTACCGGTGATACCTATAGAAAGGTTATTATTAATAAATAGATATATAGATTAAATTAGGATAATAGAATAAGTAGCCTAAGTTAATAGATTTGGATATAATTTAAGTAGGAAGAATAATAGAGAAAGATTTGTTTAGAGAAGAAATTAAAAGGCGAAGAAAATAAAAACTTTATTTTAAATATAGATAATTAGGATATTATTCTAGCTATTATAAATAATAAGGAGAATTAAGTAATAATAATAGGTTAAAAGGAAAAGGAGGATAATAATAATATAGAAGATTATATAAGTTTAAGATATTATATTATAAAGAATTATTAGATAAAGAAAAAGATTATCTTATAGAATATAATAATCCTTAATTATATATAAAATTAGAATTATAGATAGAAGATTAAGTATTATAAATAATAGAAAATAGTTATAATTTAACTTTATATATTTAGGGGTTATTTTATATAGAGAAATATTATATTAGATTCTATTAAAATTTTAGATATACTTATTTAGGTTAGATAAGATATTAAGATAATAATTATTAGATATATAAAAATATTAGAGAATAGGCTAATAAATTTAAAATTTAGAGTAATTATAAAATATATTATTAAATAAAAAAAGTTTTTATTTAGTATAAATATTAAGTTAAGAAATAATTTAATAAGTTTAAGAATTTAAATATTATATGAATATATAATAAAATATAAAATAAAATTTATAATACTTAGTATGTGTAGAAATGAGAACTTGCTAGTAAGCTAAGAGAAACTTGCTAGAAGAAACTTATAGATAAATAATTATATAAATTAGAAGTTATTTTAAAAGATTAGTTTAGTAAAGAAAGAATTTTAAAGGAAAATTACTAAGAAAGAAAGTTATTATTAAAAGAGGTTTAAAAAGTTTTAAATTATAAAATAGATAGAATAATATAGATTTATTTAAGTAGATTATAAATTAATATAATTTATAAAGGAGTTTATAAAGAAAAAGAAATATAGTTATTATTATTAAGAAAAGATAATAAATATATATATTTTTATATTAATTATATTAGAATTAAATAATAGCAGGATTAGATAATATATAAAGAAAGAAAGAATATTATAGGGTTATTATAATATAAAGGAATAATATCTATAATAAGAGAATATTAGAAGGTTTTATAAAATAATTTAATAGATTAAGTTATAATTAAAATTAATAATAATAATAATACTTAGCAAAAAATCTATTTTAAGAAAAGAATAATAATAAGAATTTTTAAATTAATATAATTAGAAAATATTTAATAGCTTTTAAGTTATAATAAAGAGTAAAATATTTAGATAGATATAATATATAGAAAGATATTTAATAATAATTATTATAATAAAGATAATTAATAACTAAAATTATTATTAGATAATAATATAATTATTAATATATAATTAGAAGTATATAAACTTAGAGCTTTAGTAGATTTTAAAATAATAGATAATTATATTATATTAAGTATAATATTAAATAAAGGATTATTAATAATAAATTTTAAGAAATTATATTATTTAATATTATTTAATAATTCGGCAATATAATATAATATGGGACTTATTTTAATAGAAATAATATTAATAGAGATAATTATAAGTAATTATATTAAGATAATTAGCTTTAGGATAATATAACTAGATAGAGAATAGATAGTTTTAGGGATATTTTGGTTAAAGAAGTATAATTTATTAGTAGACTAAATTAAAAGAAAGATTAAATTTAGAAAGAATTATAATAGGTGCTATAGGGTTAATATTATAGAGTTATATTATAATTATAAAAGGTTTAGTATAATTTTTAAGAATATATTAGGATATTATATTTAGGATTTAATATTAAAATTTATAAATAAGAATATAATAATAAATTATTTAAAAAGTTAAATATTTAGAAAATTAGCTATAAGAGTAAAGTTTTTAAAATATTTAATATTAGAATAGATTAAATTATAAATTAAGATAGAAGTTCTAGAAAATAATATGGCGAAGTTGGCTATATATTTAAAGATATTTAAGGAAAATAAATTAATTAAGGAAGAACTTATTAAGAAAGATATTATTAAGGAAGAATATATTATAAATAATTATATTATTAAAAATTAGAAATATAAATAGAGATTTATAAAAAAATTAGATAATCTTAATTAAATTAATATATATTTAATATTAGAAATAATAAATATAATATTAAAGAATTTTATAAAGATAGCTTTATAAAAAAGAGATTTTTAGGAAAATTCTAATATAACTAAGTTATAAAAACCTAGCGTGAGGTAATTATAAGTTATAGACTATTAAGAGATTAGCAAGAATATTTGAGAGAATAAATATATTTATATAGATAATATTTTTATTAATATATTATAAAGAAAATTAAATCTTATAAAATAATTAAGTTTTTTAAAGAATTTAGAAAATTTAGAAAAAGAATTAAGGAAAAATATTAAAATAATATTAAGAATTTCTTAAAACTAAATTAGGTTAATATATTATAATAATAAAAAACTTTAGAAAGTTTTAGATATTAAGTTATTTTTAAATATTAAAGATAAATTAATATAAAATAAAAATAAAATATATTTATTAGTATATTTATATAAGTTGGTAATTTAGAGAATATATTTGAAAATAAGATATTAACTAGAATATATAATTATAGAGATTATAAAATATTATTAATTTTAATAATTAATAGATAAAGTTAAAAAAATATTAAATAATTATATTAAATA
>QYAN01000151.1:0-21437 GCA_003988815.1 Chlorencoelia australis
ATTAATAATATATTTATAATTTTATTTAAAATATAAGAAATATAATAATATTTTAATATTAGAGTTTTCTATTTTATAAATTAATTAAAAATATTCTTTCTTTTTATAATTTATAATATTTAATAGAAGGTAGAAAATTATTAGCAAGGATATAATAGCTTAATTAAGGAACTCTAGAAGGAAATGATTTTTACTTAAGTAATTTAGAATAAATACTAGGCTAAAAAGGAAATAATATTATAAATCTAATAGTTATAAGTATATAATATTGCGATATATAATTATAAGTATAATTAGTTATTATATAATAGTTATATAGTTAGGTTAAAGGGTCGATTACTAAAGTATTGGGATCTCGACCCTATAATCTTATATATAATAAATTAATAGGTTAAAGTATATAAAATATAAATCTTAACTCTTTAACCTTATAGAGATATATAAAAGGCTATATAGATATACGCTTATTACTAGATAGAAGCTTTATATTTATAATATTATTCAATTATACTTTCAAGTTAAATATACTTTATTATAGTCTTAAACTTATTCCTTTTATTCTCAGAATAATACCACGTGAGTTTCCAAACGACTATAATAGACAGCCTGCACGTAACAATTTCATCCTCCATCTCTTACTTATTACTTAATTTATCATTACCCTAGTTATTATAGCTAAAATACTTTTTTATCTAGCTTTAAAAGACTAGTTTCTTACTTTTTAATATCTCATTAATCTTTTCGTAAATTTCCTTCTTGCCCTTCTAATTTAGCTAATATATTTTAAGTAATAAATAAAAATACTTCTCAAATTAATATTATAGCCCGCATAAATATAGTCAATCTATACTTCTACTTATTTTAGTACTTTTAGGCATTTTTAGCTCATCTCCTTTAAACGCAAAAAACGCGCTTTTATAATCCTTTATTAATTTATATATAAAATAATAATTTTAAAACTTCTCTACTATCTCTTTAAATATCAATACTTTCTTGCCTTTACTAATCTGCTCCTCAAGTTTAATAGCCATTACTATTATATACTAAAAATTAATAATAATAATAGCCATATTAAAATACTCCTATAGCCAAAACCCAGTCACTTTTACAATACCAGCATTTATTATACTGACATATGCCTTTAGATATTCATCTAGCTAATAAGTTACTAACTAATTCTTCTAATACTTCTAAGCTTTAAAATACTTATTCACCATATCTCTTTCCTTCTTCTAAATTATAAGGGCAAAATATTATTTTAAAGCTATAAGCTTCTAATATAATATTATTTCCTTCTTAATAAACTCAAAAAGAAAAGTATTAATATTCTATAGCAAGTATTTGCTAAAAGCTGCTTTAATATTATAAAGCCTTATAGTAATTTTATATGCCTCTTAATAATACATCATCTCTACTTTATACAAATTTAACTAATCTGCTAACAATATAATAGCAGAAGCAATAACCTATAATTTAGCAGAAACCTTTAGCATAAATAGGAATACCTTTTCTAGCTTAGAAAGATCAACATAATCAAAAATAGGTACTGCTCCCTCCTTAGCAAAGTCCTTCATGGCATAATACCATAATTCCTAGTCAAGATTATCATATAATACTCTAGATATTTTAAATAAAGCTAATAATAAAGTTAAGATAAATATATTAAGTTATTATAAATCTAAATTATATAAAAAGCAAAAAGTAAAAATATTCTAATATAGTTAAATAATAATAGGTAATATAATTGCTTAAATACTAAAAAAGGCAATAAAATACTAAGATTTGGCTAGTTCAAAGATAGAAACTAATACTAATAACTATTGGATTTAAAGTACAAAAACATTTAGGGAGAAACTCTTATCATTTAGCGCTGGGCCTCTCTGCTCAGGAAATATAGCAGTATTTATAGTATAAAAATCCTAAGATTGCAAGAAAACTCCGAACTTCTTTAAGTAGATTTCCAATTAATAATATCACTAATCAGTGGTTTAAACCACTGACAAATATGAACCCATTTGTCATCTAAATAAAGCTCTAGAACATTCTAACAAGACTCAAGAGAAAAAGAAACGCAGATTATATATAATCCTATCTGAAACAACCTCTTTTGGGATAAGCTTGTCGAGCGTGAGAATGCTCAATTCCATAGGACAAGACTAGAGTACATTAGGATCCCCTTTTTTGCCCCCTCTAGTGACTGGCGCTAAACCAGGAGTCCGATAGGTACGCTTGAATAAACCCGGCATCCAATGACCCGCGGGTATGTTATAGTCATGAAAACCCCTACTTGGATCTATTTCAATATCGTATCCAATAGCTCTCTCACTATTGAAAACAACTTGACCACTTGGAAACAGCCTAAGGTTAGATACGTAGCGGCTAGGCTGTTTGGAAAGTGAGGTTATGTGTATTATTATATCAGCAGGATAATGGATACAGTATACGGTAGTAGGCTTTCTCTTAACTTACTTGATACTGGCGTCATTGAGCACTTTACTTTGAATAGCTTTTACTTGAGACACTTATGAACATTCATTCAGAGGAATTGCACCAATTACGAAGCTAGTGTTACAAGACTTGAGAATTTGCCATTAATCTTTGACTGCGATATGATTCTTAAATTCTTAAGGTTCTTCAAATGTTTCTTCAATTTCATATTGATAAATAGATATGCCATAAGAATGAACATAGATCAATCCATCTAGCAACTTTGTTTACCTTAGCAACACAATTCGCTACGTAGCCAAACAACAAGGCCAACCCGGAAAACTCCGTCCACTTCTCGAAGATTTCGATTAAATAAAATTATAATAAATCGCTTCAACTTCACAAACAACACAAACCGTAATCACAAACAAGATCATTGGCATTCCACTCCTCCCATAGCTCGCTGCTATATCTGGATAGCCTCTGCATTCTCTGCCACCTTCTGTAGTCTATCACTCCGAGCCATCAACCATCACATTTAATCCTTTTCGAATCATCCTGCGATTCGTTTTCCGCCCCAACCCAAAAGCCTCCATCTCTACCCTTTACCTTCACCTCACTTACAATGGCAAGACGCAGGCGCGACTTTATCGCCACTGCGGCCTCCTCCCGTCCCCGCCGCAGCGTAGCACCCGCCGAGTCTGACCCAGCTCCTGTTGGCCTAGCACCCGTTGAATCTGATCCAGCTCCTGTTGAAAACCCCCCAACCAAAACCGAGATTAATGATCTTGATCTTTACGATGATGAAGACGACTCAACCGCAGAGACACCCACCGAACAGGAGACGGTCGAGACCATCGAGACACTTCCACAGATGCCCACCGAGATCTACAAAAACCTCAGCGTGTCACTTGCTGATCTGAAAAGCATCTATACTGGAATCGACAACGAGAGTTTATTGCAAGTCCTACAATTCATCATCCAGCACCCAGCTAAGATCCAACCCTTTCCCAGCAGCTTCCCGCAATTCGACAAGCTCCCTATGGAACTCCGATTCAAGATCTGGCGCTTCGCCAGTCTTGTCCCACGTACCCACCGTCTCAAACGCGTCTTCAAAGGCCTCAAACCCTCCGAGAAGCGCATCATTTCATGGTCTACCTATCACGCTATCGACCCCCAACCGGTAGTCATGCAGGTCCCTATGAATGGCCAATGTCCCCTCACTCAAGTCTGCCGCGAATCACGCCAGGAGGTGTTGACCTTCAGGCTTCCTCTAGAACCCACCCCCGATAGTCCCATCATATACGCAAACCTTGACATGGACATCTTCTGGCTCTCCAAATCCTCTATTTCCACACAATTCCAAAAACCCAGTTTCTGCCGTCTTGGCTTCTTCCCAGACGTACCTCGTCTCGCCTTTGATTACGATATTTGGATGGCTATTCGTGGCAATCGCACTCGGCTTTTTTTGGAATTGGGTGTTGAGGAGTTGATGGTGGTTGTGAAGGGATGTGGTGCCAAGGAGCGTATCGATGGCTTTGTCGAACCAGGAGCTGATCTTCGCCAGTTTTTGGGTAAGAGTAAGTTGGATATGATGAGGGATGAGGTTCCTGAGATCGTCGCTGGTGGCTTTGGTTGGCATGTTCTTGCTAGGTTGGATACAGAGTTTCTTCTTAAGGAGAAGAGCGATTTCATGTATAGACGCAATATGTGGATGAATATGGGTAAGTTCCCCCCCCCCCCTAGACATTGATTTGAGATTATTAATCTGACTGATGTTTGTTGTAGCTGGCGTTAGCGAGAATATTCGAAATCTTTATAAGAAGAAGAATTTGTCAGACTGGGAGCCACCGGCTCTTCGATTTGTTGAAGCTGATATATCGATTCAACTTATCGAAGAGGATGCGGCTGTCGATGCTGGCGAGGCCCAAATGGTTGAAGCTGTCGACGCTATGCAAGATGTCCAAGCTACCGGACCCTTCAACCCCCTCGCAGCCTTCGCTATCCAGGGATAAGAGAGATGCAGTCCTTTCAAAATGTGTTGGTATGATAATGTCTTTTTCGGAATTTCATTACACGATGGTGGTTTCTAAATTTCTTCCCCGACCCTCCACTGGAGACGTCTCAGATATTGTGGGATCTTCATGGGGATTTGGGTATAGGTTTCTGGATAAGACTTGATGAGCTCTGACTACCTCAACGAGTTATTGCTTATCAGGCGGTCTTTGCATCCTGAACAAGGGTTTGGAATTTGATTTGGTTTTTCTGGTTTGCCTTGATTGCGTTGGGCTTATTCCTGGAGGGCTTGATTTGGAGTGGAGTACTAAGTGTCTTTCTTTTGCGGGAATGGAAGGGAAATGTCTGTCTTTCATCAACTTAGCCTCCTTAGGTGATTCTACTTGGTCTGAGTATGGGCTAAGACCAAGGAATGGATGGGTGGATGGATGAACAGGAGAATACATAGATATTGTAAGACAAGTACCAATAAAAGCGTAGATTTCAGAATTTTCTTGCATTTGGAATGCAGTTTGTGACTTGCAATTCGTTTACTTTAGAGATGTCGTTTATATTATGAGATCTGCTTTTAGCATTCAAGGCCATGAGAAGGCGCGTCGGCAAGGGTTACTTTAAGTAATTTTTCAAGGTCTATTGTTGGTCTGAATGAAAAGACTGTCGATTTTCTAGAAAGGGTATTAAAAAGCTCAAGGTTCATAAAGACTTTAGACTTCATCTGAAGCCCCCCCTTTGTAATTCTCACAGCTCTTCTCCAGTAATCATGATTCGAATTTAGTTGTCGTTACATGTTTGTTTTCCACAGAGCATTGTCTGTTTGCTAACCTCATTCTTCGCCTGCCATACTATGTGGAAGATAAGAGCGTTAAAAAATGGACGTTAAATAAACAAGGAGTTCACAACAAACTTGTGGAGCGTATCCTTATATTATCGGTGGTCAATTAATCTACAACCCCTTTTTTAACCGAGAGGGGTATTCCATGAAAATGCAAACATAAAACATACTTATAAGTGGGATAATGCTCCTTTCTATGTCATTTGTTGCTTCGTTCAACATATAAGGCACTCAAAGATGACCTTCAATCCCCCCAAGGTTTGATTTACGTCTTCTTCGGCCGAGATGTCACCAATAAAGTCATGCGCAGTGTTTGAATCATAATTGATTTGAATCGATCAAATAGATGTTTGATATGTAATTAATAGTTGTATAAAAAAAATCTATAAGCAAAAAGGCGGATAAGAAGATCAAATTCAATGTTTTGTAGTATGGTCCAAATCAGCTGCTTACCTCTACAGAAAGGGGGGGAAACTGTCGGCGGATCGGCAAGCTGCATATGCGGCTGTCCGTCCCAAATCCCTGGTTTGTCTTTCAAACCTTACAGTATCAATATAAGTACCTGCCCTTTAATCTGACTGCTGGTGGTCTATCGCGTTAATTCTCAAGAATCTACATCTTCATCCTGTTTCAAACTCCCATTTGTGACCACACATGGCGGTAGACTACGTAGCTCTCTTTACATGCTCACTATGTTGCTACTCACCTCATAATATACATGGACAAGCTTATTCCATGCCGGTATAGAGTATACGCCTATGCTAAGATAAATATCCACTAACTTAGTTCAGTTCTAAGCCTCAGAGATGGAACAATAATTCGAGTATATCCTTGATATCCGCGCCAGCTTTACCAGCGCCGCCTTTACTTTTGGAAGCTCGACCACCTCTAGCAGTATTTCAGTCAACCTTCAACGATGCAAATTGAAAGCTTTATCTGCTGCGGCCTATCTCATTCATGCTGCATGTCTCCAAACACTGCAAAAAATACTCTGTATAGATGTATTACCAAGGGGTTTACTTTTAGTCTGTCGAGCCTTAGAAGACGAATGGGGAAAAGAAGATGGTCTGTATTGTAGTATAGGAAAAGGTAAGGCCACACATATTCAACAAATTCATATACTAATTATAATACTAGCTTCATTTGACCCTACAGTACTATTCTTCTACTCCGCCGACCTCTCCAAACTTGAAATTCCTTGCTCTCAAACCAAATTCGATGCTCTACCTTTAGAGTTGATTTGGATGACCTTAGTCTACCTTGATTCTAAATCAGTGTTAAGCTATTTTAATTCCAGTTGCCATGCCCTAAAGCTTGTTGCAGAGTTTCCTTCCTGGAAACCTCTCTACCGGTACATCAAATCGACGATAACAAACGAGCGAGTGATATAGGATATACTCGTTTCTGCCTACCATAAATTTGACGATTCTGATTACGCCGATTTGGATGCTCTACTATCTTGGATATATGAACTGGACTCCCTAGCACGTTATATTGTCACCCAGCTCTCATTTCCCCGATTCACCAGCGGATACATCTTTTATGCATTCCTTGTCCCTTGGGTTTGTCAGAACAGCTTTTTATAATTCTCGCCCATCCGAAGATGATTCTACCAGCTTTACAGAGCCAATTTCAATTCTTTCAACTACTGGTCACGATACTATTTCCCCACCTCCTCCTCCTCTTCCTCCTATCACAACAAGACCACAATATGCAGCTGCGAACATCAGCACAAGGCAACAACGGTTTACAATATCTCTTCCCGATACCCTCACTGGACTCAAAGTCTATTCAATTAATGTATGTGGAAAGGAGTATATCTGTGGGTCGAAAGGAATACCAAGTGCTAGCTGCGAGCTCATCGGAAGTCAACACAGTATTCATCAGAATATCTATTTCCAACCTGGCGATATGGACAATCTTGGCTTTCTTGTTGACTTATTGGGAATACGAAGTCTTCGCCTAGGCCAGTCTGCATGGTCTTCTGGAGTTCCTTCTAAGCTCAATTGCTTTGAGGGTGTTGACTACAACGAGAACGATCATGTAAAACAACTAGTCGTTTTTGCAGATGCAAGTTACTATACCGCCATTCTACCATATCTATAACTCATTTTATTAGGCTCTAAAATTTCGACATATCTGCTGGCAGCTTTGCCCTTCTGATATAATGCGACATCTCCCTCGGGCTCTCCTGATGAAGCCACAATACCTCGGAATACCGTTACCACAGCATTACAAGTATGGGCGTGAAGATTTAATGACTTGGTCTCTCGCAAATTTCAACACAATCCCAACGGAATTAATAAAATTCGAGGAAAATATGTCCGGGACCGTGTACTCTTCCCAGGCGAATTTTATAAATGGAATATATATCTATTCCAAGACAGAACGACAGGTTGCTGGAGATACTACTGGTATAGAAATGTTCTTCCCCCCCTTACAAAGCCGGAAAGAACGCATCAAGAAAATTATTGTCTGTCAGAGAAGTAGTTTTTGTTTTAATATAATAGTATATTCGTCACATTTTCTTTGCTTTCAAATATTGACTTTCCTAGGTCGTTACAACCTTAAATCGACAGCATCTCTTCGGTGCGATAGGATTCTCGGATTCTACATATATACACCAAGTACTAGAACCATTACAAGGCCAATCTATTTATGGTTGCTGTGTCCAGTTCCGGGAATTTGGACTAGAATTCATAGGAGTTGTTTGCTATCCAAGGGCGTGTGAAACCGTATCAACAGTGCCACCTTTTTCATTGAGAATGTTACCTTGACATCACAACGGCTTTCCTTCATTCGAATCTTGTGCAAGACTTGACAATGTCCAGCAAATCGAGACATATTACAATGGAGCCTTTACTACCGGCATGAGGATCTTCTACCATTACGGTGGCTCAGACGTGCTTGGCACGTTGCAAGCACCTTGATTATACTATACATTCAGACGCCTTCCCTCTCTACCTTCTAATCAACGTCTTCAAAAAATTTCTTTTCGGCTTCGGCGCCGCATAATTTTCCTCCTCAACATTATGCTTCTCAACAATACTCAGAAATACCTGGTCCAGCGTCGTAGGACTAACAGAATAATGTTCCAACCCCAGCTCCTCTTTATGATCTTCCAAAATCGTAATCAAAAATCCTATCCCACCATCAGGAGTGTTGGTAAGACTGATGCTGCTTCCACCGCTAATCTCATCTATATCCGTAACTACCACCTCCTTGCTTTCACTTTTCCGGATGACGGGGACAGAGAAGCGCATCTGTCCATGGAAAGTCTTCTCTTCAATCGTTGGGTTCTCAAAATGCTCCAGAATCCACGCTCGCAGTTTTTCGATCTCCCCAGAGGTTGTATGAGGGGCAGATTTTAAAATTAAATGGATATAATAAGCCTCACCGTGCCTTCTTCTCAAGCCCTCACTCGTCCCAATAGCCAACATCCTCTTTGCCATAATACCTGCCCGATCTGCCAATGCATCTGCCTCCTCCATGCTATGCGTCGTCAACAACAACGACCTTCCTGGTACTACAGCTGCTAGCGTCTTCCACATAACTCGCTTAGCAGCCGCATCCATACCGGAACTGGGCTCATCGAGAAGGAGGACGGTTGGGTTACCGATAAGAGCTATTCCTAGGGAGAGTTTGCGTTTGTTGCCCCCCGAGAGCTTGGCGCCCATGCGGGAGGAGAAAGCGGATAGTCCCACGGCCCGGATTACGGCACTGGCATTATGCTCAATATCTGGAACGCCGCGTACTCGGGCGTAAAAGCGAAGGTGCTCGAGAACTGTCATCTGGTCCATAGCTAGGCGTATACCTGTCAGAAGGGAAAAGGAGGGAACAGAGGCGGACTTACCATCGTATTGAGGACAAACTCCAAGATGTGACCTAGCTTGTGCACGATGCCTATTAATCTCAATATTCTCAACATAAATATCTCCACCATTCTTTGAAGGCTGTATATCTCCGCGAATAAGAGATATTGTGGTAGATTTCCCTGCTCCATTAGGACCAAGAAGTGCAAATACCTCTCCTCGTTTGATGCCGAACGTCATGTTATCGACTGCTGTATTGCTTCCAAAAGATTTTGTGAGATGCAGAACTCGGAGACCGTCATTTAAGCTGCGGACTCGTGCCAATTCTTCACTGAATTCCTCGTCTGAGGGTACCTCGTCGGTGTGTGGAATTGATGAGGATGGCTTTCGAAGTCTATGGTACCAGGCTACGACAGAGCCACTGTCATACCAGAGGAGGACTGAGAATAGGACGAAGATCTGGAGGATAAGATAGAGGATGGGGCCACCATACTGGAGTATGCCTCCAGGATAACTTGCTAGCTCTTTCCCAGAACAGGTCGTGGAGAAGACATTTAAAGCAACGAATAAAGCTCGTATCAAACTCCCCATTGGTGTTATGAGGGAGATGGTAAAATGAACAATGATCAGCGTAGAGTCGATTTGGTTAATAGGGGCATATGTCAATGTGCATAGGTATCCAATTAGGTAGACGAGAAACATCACGGCTTGTCCGGCTGCTGCGAATGCAAATGCAGACAGCTGTGTTCGGGCAAAGAGCGAGACAACATAAGCTAGTAATATCGAAGCCAAGCCAAACAACGCGAAGACTAGGAAGAGGTAGCCAACATGATACCATGCAGTCGAAGCTGCAGCGAAGATGATGGTGCAAAGTGCACTTGACATTAGAACGATGATGAAGTCAAAGGTCAGATAGGCAAGCCATAATGGGAGTGGGCGGACACCGTTTGAATATTCCAGTCCTCGAATGTTCCGTGTCCTTTCAACTGTTGGGTAGAGTGAAAAGAATCCTGGGTAAGCAGCCATTGCGAGACCGAAGTACACAATAAGTTGTAAAGATTTGCCAGTTGATGGAGCCCATGGAATATCAAAGGACGAGTATTGCGTCCCAATACTAATGTTTGTGAGCATAACATCCAAGATATTCTGCCCAAAGACACCATTGTAGATATCGCCGTTGCCTTTAAATGCCAAAGTGGTTTGAGAAGGACCATCACCTAAGAAGAAACCAGCTGGTGTAACATTTTGGAAATTTTGATTGACATAATCATTGAATTGCGATAGAGTATCGACAGTGTGGAGATGAGCTTGGATTTGTTCTTGAGTGAAGCTCAATCCAAAGAGGAGAGGCTCAAACAGCGAGGTCAAGGTGGCGTTTGAGAATCTTCTAGACGGTCCAACAACGATATCATACATGGGTTGAGTCACCAAATATTCGATGTCGGAAATTGAGATATCATCAGCTGGTGCACATCCAACTGCAGTAAATCTTTTGAGAAATAAAGTCACAAGCGCAGCTGCAATGACCGGTAGCAAGAACGCCGCAGTGTACGGGAGATAGTTACGTCGAAGGATGGTAAGCCTCTTGCGAAATAGTACCCAAGCTTGGCGGAAGAACCCAATAGCTTGTCCTGAGTGGAGTTCGAGCGCTGCACTGGAAACACCGACCACTACTGTTGTTTTTGCGGTTGCATTCTTTTCAATGTGCTCGTTGTCTGGAGTATAATCTCGATCGAGGCTGGTATTGCTCTCCACGTGAACCTCATCTGCTAGAAATACATCTTCAATTGTAGGCCCTGAGAGTTGATAGTCAGTCAATTCATCCTGTTCCAATTTTTTAATGATTTGAGCAGCCAGCTTTGAATTCGAAGCATAATATCTTGTCTGTCCAAAACTGGCATGCTGCGTAACGCCATCGATTTTGGGTCCGTCTCTGTGTCCTGTACCAGTCTGGAGGTTGATCCTATAACCGCCGCCTAGCTTTTCCTTGAGCTCTACAGAAGATCCCTCAGCTCGGAGGGTGCCTTTGGATAATATAGCGATGCGATCAGCTAGAAGGTCCGCTTCGTCGAGAAAATGCGTCGTCAAGATGATCGTACGGGCACCTCTTTCAGCGAGAAGGATATCCCAGATCTTACGCCGGCTCAAAGGATCTAAGCCACTAGAAACCTCGTCCACACAGCAGACAGAGCTCCCCCCTGTAAACATCATCCCCAGCTGGAGTTTGCGCTTCTGACCTCCAGATAAGGTCTTGGCTTTTGATCCGATTTTGCGATCTAGATCGATTGCCTTGATGAGGTTCTGAAGTTGATCCTTGCTATCGTAGGACCCGGTGGACTTCAATTGGTTGAAGATGCGGATGTGCTCTTCCACGGTTAATTCATTCCAAAGCACATTTTTCTGTGGAGTAATACCAAGTCCGCCTGTGCCATCAACTTTTATCGATCCACTGGTGACGGTATTGAGACCGGCGATAGCGTCCAATGTGGTGCTCTTTCCAGATCCATTTGCGCCTAGAAGCACAAGAATGTGGCCTTTCCTAGCAGCTAAGGTCAAATCATTGACGGCAACGACGGTAGCCTTTGAAATCTTTGTGAACCCAGCAGTTTTTCGCCTAAGCCAGTTAGGTTGATAGTGCTTGGTGAAATTCTGTAGCTGGACGGTTTCCTCGTATGCTGATTGATTGTGGGCACCCACTGCGCCTTGGCCAATAACAGAACGCCCTTTTGATGCAGTACCATAGAGATATCTCTCTATCAGTGCACCAAGAACAGGGTAAACAAAGATCTGAATTATCAGAAATATCCAGAGACCAATGCCAGGGAATATCCAGGGGTTCTGAGGCGCTGCCCGGACAAGGTCCGTTGGCATATCTTGCCTTTCATAACGAGCCATGAATATGATGAAAAATACATAATTACAGGGTGCAAAGAGCAAACTCAGGATGGCCACTGTGCCAGAGGTGGTTTTATCAATAACTTGGGCAACCACACCTAGAAGGAGAGTGGTAATGGTCAAAGAGATACCACTAAGCTGAGCTTTTTTGAAAAGAGAAGCACCTAGGATGGAAAAGGATGTAAGGGACAAGCCAGCCAGGACATGGAAGATAATGACGATAGCCATGGATGTTTTAGCAAACACTCCAACTCCAAGCACAATTCCCATAATGATCCAGCCAGGGAGATATATCACATCAAAAGCAAGGTGGTAAGATAAAAGCCTTGCGACTTGGGGTTGCCATCTTTTCAAGTTGGGTATCATAGCTTCAATCAACTGAGACATCCCAAGCTCACGTTCCGAAGCTATAAATCCAGTTAAATGGTATGTCACTCCAACCATGCCAATGAGAAATGCAACCCCCAGCACGTTTATGATCGCCCCTTGATAATTGATGCGAATATTAGCGTTTCTTTGAGCTTGAGTGATGCTTGTGTAGGTGTATTCCTGAACGGTGCTGGGTAAGGCTGATGGATCGATGGTAGTGTTGACTCCAGCAATAGCATAATCAACCGCTCGTTGAAGAGGTAAAAGGTAGATTTCGACATCGTTGGTGTCCTTATCAACATGAATTTGCTCGCCTAGTGCGCCGTCGGCTCTGAGTGTGTAGTTCCATAGGCCGCCTTTTCCTTCTGTGGGGGACGACTGGAACACGATTGCACCATAGCAAGTTGTTGCTCCGCGCAGACTACTTCGGCAGACATCCAAGAGCTCGTTTTCAGTTGTCAGGCGTTGCACGGTCTTTCCCGCAGCCGTGGCAAGTTGCGCCACGCCGTCAATAACACGATCAATGTCCCCTCCTGTCAAACCATTGTTCACGAATGCCACCGTATTTCTTCCGCCACTTGCGGCATCGAGACCTTCTGCCAGCGTTCGAATTGGATGATCGGTCCCAATGCCGAATGTGGATGGGGGTATGAAAAGGTTCCTGGCATAGCTCAAGAATATCATGAACGCCACGGGCAATATGAAGGCGCGTATGGTGGCGCTGAAAGCATGTCGATTGAGCGCAATGAGGATATTCTTTTTGGTCAAGGTCCACGATTGGCGGAACAGAGCCATTTTGCGGCGGGGAGGGGGTCTAAAGCGGGGTATGCTTGTGGCATCGAGGGCATCAAGAGTCGCAGTAAGAGAGTGGAAAAGTAAACATTGTAGATAGATTGGGGGATGGGATTGGAATGGAATTGATTGGGGTAGAGAGGATTGGATTGGATTGAGTTAAAGTTCGTGATGTAGTAGGGGGAGATCGCTTGTGGGAACTGAGTGAAACTCTGAAACTCGAGCTGAAGGTTCGTTCATCGCTTTCCAATGGGCAATAGGGGGTGTGGAAGGGGAGGAATTGACAATAGGAACTCTTGCACAACACCAAGAGTGATAAAAGAAAGAGAAGGAATGAAAGTTAGAAGAGTTAGTTCATGGAATACACATATACAACATGTTACAAACGGCATTTAATTTGGCCGATGCTTATAGCGACGACAAGATTATACGGTATTATCGTTCATGCACGGGTTGTATTCGGCTAAATAAATAATAAATAGTAGGTAAATAATGACTAAATAAGTAAATGCTAAATACGGTAAATGTCGTTGTCCCGCTTTCTCGGCGTTGAAGATGCCCGTCTGTTGCCGTTTCCGAACAGCCAATCGGACCATTCCCCCCCATCTTCTTCCCTCCTCCTCTTCCAACCTTGCGAGCCTCAACCGAGGAATATTCCACGTGATAAAATCACCGGGTATTTTGCTTTCTTTTCCCTTTGTCCTCGCGAGCGAAGTTATGATCGTCTAAGGTATTACCATCATATACCATGTCCCATATCTCATTCACAGGTCACACTTGACTAGAATTCAGAGAATGTCAGTTGGAAAGTGGGCTTTCCTATCACTCGATGGTTTACCAGCTACTCCTTTAATGGCACAGCCAATGTTCTAACGTTTTTTGCTCCGTTTTTGTTTGAATTTACCGAAACAGAGAAAACACAGAACTTTACATTCCAGTTTTCTTTGCATGGTTCTGTTGAAGAGAGGCAGATGTATCACTGCGAAGCATCTCACTGGTGATTGATTGGTTGTTTAAATAATCATTATTCAGATGGAAGCACTCGCTAGATGTTATCCATTTGGTCTTGCGTGTCTCATCATTTCGGAGGAAAGAGCGATAGCATGTGAATCAACGATATTCCGTTCGTTAACATTTGTTAAAACGGTTATTTGACTTCTATTTTTTGGTCTACAAGTGTCCACACTCAAGCTCATATCAAAGCACACCTAGTCACTGAAAAAAAAGAAAACCCCTTCGCAGCGATGAACGAACCCAACCTACCGCCCCTATTCAGTACAAGCAAAGTCAAGTTCCGACACTCAAAGAGTAATATTGGGGTAGAGCCCCGAATGGTTCTGCAAGCTCTCTGATAGCCTTCCTCAACCCTGGATCAGCGACGCTTCCCACATAAACTCCGAAATCCTCGCTGAGCTTGAGGAGGCTTGGAAGCGATGCCAGATATGGAATATCCTCGGTAAAGGTGATAGCGGAAGCTTGAAGGCTAAAACAAGGAGAGGAAGAGTATAGAAGATTGGATGATGGTGTAAGGAAGGCGAAAGAGGTTGCGTTGGCCCAGTATCCGCAATTCGCAATGAGAGGGAAGGATGGAAGCTTGGACTATCACACGGATGACGGTAGGAAGAAAAATGCCCTGTTCAGTAGACAGGTAGAAATCTGAACGCGCTTTGAAATTTGCATGGTATACCGACAAAGTTGTTGTGATAGATGGGTTGAGGAGTCGTCATAGATCTCATAAAATGCAGCCTCTATCTTGACCGAGCAGTCCAATTCCTTCTTTCTTCCTCCCCCAGCCAAGTCCAAATAATTCACGTTTTTTCATAGACGGCGACACATGCATAACAAAGCTCCGTTGAAATAGCCTCGATATCATGTTTCACCTCCTTTTAGCCAAGCCCTCTTTTTTATGGAGAAGTTTGCCAAGATCAGGATGTGAGGGATGGAGGTGTTGGAAGTTGCCTGCCTCGCTCCCTCCAATTCTCACGAAGAATTTCACCTGATTGTTCCTTCCTGTCGGTATCGCTAGGATTCTGGCGGCAGTTTGGGGTGTTGTGAAATTGGAGCCTACTTAGAGGCAACAGTGGGGGAGAATGCACAATCGCATCGTAGTTCATTCAATAGGATTCCTAGCCCACGGTAATCTTAACTTCTATATTTTTGGTATGCCTCATCGACAATTATCTTCGACTCATCTCCAAAAGCACACGATACAAATATATTTTCATATCCTCCTTCCTCAATGAAGCATCTGCCCACTCCTTGCCGAATTGAGCAATGTGGGCGAGAATTTCATCGCCTTCTCCTAGGAAGTATTCGAGTAGCTCTGGGAGCTCGAGCAATTCCATGCTCAGAGGAACGTAATGCAACCACGGAAGCAGTCTACTATCGTGCCATTCTCTGTAAATGCTCTGCCTCATCACGGCGCTGTTTGATCGAAGTAGTGTATAAAGTCGTCCACTTAATCCATTTCCATCGAGATCGAATAGAATCTTGTTTTTGTATCCTGCCGAGGCAGATTGCCGATCGTCGAGGTTAAACTGACCTTTTTCTTCGTCGCATGCGTGCTCCTCGCATTGAATCACAGCCGTGAATCGAACGTCTACCTTTTTACTAAGGCCGTTTCCTTGGCCGTTGATGAAAGAGACGAATCTCTGTCTGTGGAACTCCCTCCATCCCTCTTCTTGCGCGTATCCCCCGGTAGTTGATCCTCTCCAGTATGCAACATTATTCTTCTCTTCCCAGGGCATGTCAGTGTTGGCAGAGTAATCACCAGTTCGTTCAAACCGCCATAGACTTGGGAACAATACATCGTTAAAGGTTGAAAGTGCGGCAGTCGAAAGGATGGGTCGAACGGAATGGGTGATGTAAAGGGAGGTGGGAGATTGTAACATTCCATGGTGCACTGGGGCCGTTTGCAAGCATAAATCCGTCCCCGATTTCCAACTTTCCACAAACTCCTTGGATGTGGAGTTGTTCTCTCGCCCAGGAAACAACTTTGCTGGAGAACTTGAAGGACAAGAAAGAATGGCCTCACTCCAAATCTCCTGATGCGAGAGGTCGAGGAAAGATTGCGATTCACAGAAACTAGCAGCAGGAGTGTTTTCCAGTGTTGGAACAAGCTTGTCGCTTGGCAACAAGACTCGGGGTTCATCCAAGTTATTTATCAGGAAACAGAGGTCCGGAAGAGCACTGACGAAGTCCGACAGCATGCTAGACATGGCAGCCTTCAACCAAGCTTCACCTACTCCGTTGTAGGTGACTTTTCCATCTCGGATGCAAGCTTGCATCATACGATGCTTGTTGAGAAACGCCGCGTCCATTTCCACGAGATCACAACCGCCTTTGAAGAAGTTCCGGTAAGGTAGGGTCTGGGCCACGACATCATCAAAGTCGTCAATGACCATGCTTTTCCGTTCTGTGGCATATTTGAACCACTGTTCAAACCCATTTGGAGGGTCGATATTATACCGCTTCCTGTACTCCTTTGCTGCTTGGTCCCAATTAGTTGATTGCCGATCAAGCATACGTTGGTGCTCGGCTTTCGCGTTCTGGAAACGTTGTTCAATTGTATATACTGGTTCTTTTGAGGTTTCATATGACTTGGTGAAAGTGGAACCTTTTAAGATTCTAGGACGGTCGATTTGCCAAACATCTTGAAAGCCATCCGTGAGAATGAATATTCTCCAGACGAGGAACAATATTGTAACGGTGACCAACCAGATTTGAATTTGTTTCCTGGTGAAGAAATGTCGAATGCTTCTCGAATACATAACGCCGTAATTTGTAAACCCCCTCCAAAATTGATAAAGAGGTAACAACTGAAAACCCTCAAGGACAGTAGAACGCTTTACGGTCAAGCCTTGACTTTATGACAAAAGAAAAAAATGCTGAAAAGAGATGGGGAATTCCAACCTTTAAAGGAATAGGCATTTAAACGTAAGCTTACCAACTTCAGGAGTAAGGCCTGTCAAAATTAGTAATTAGCATTTTAAGAATGTTCTGTTGGTTGGTTGTCCCACTTGTTGGTTGGCAAAAAATATTGATCCCTAGAATTACTTCTGCTACTTTTGCGTATAAATATGAACTCTTCTCTTTTCAAGAGAAAGTCAAGTTTAATAGATAATTTAATCTTATATTTTATAAGCCTATTCTCATCTTTTGGCCTACCTGACTTTCTTACAAGACCACATTCCCAACGCTCGCTATAAGAGATGGCTTTGGATCGTGTTGGCATGAAGGCTTGGGAGGGGGGGATCTAAGCTTATCAGACCATGCAACATGAAGAGGGATGCTGGGGGGCTGAGGGCTGAGGGCTTGGGAACTGTGGGATGCTTAAACGTGTGATGGATTCGGAATTCGATTCGATCTGCAGTTGCCGTTTACCAATCAAATCCAGCTTAGAATGGATTTATCGACTAGCTTAGCGGCTCGTATTTTTTTAAGCGCCCCCTGAGCAGGCTGCTGCTGACATGACGTTGTCAAGTGAGTAGGTTAGCAACAACCCGGACAGATATTGAAAAAAAAATAAAAAATAAAAAGTCCAATTCCTCGTTATAAAGCAAGTCATATCATTTGAATTGGTGTAAAATAAATACAATTGGAATTTCATGAACCGACGTCTAGCATTAGTTAAGGACTTGTTATAGTAATTGAAATTGATTCAAACGGACTGATGATAATGATATGACCACATGATTCACAATTCTCTATCTAGTTCTCATGTGTTTATGGCCAAGTAGCTTACCATATCCATCGTAGCGCTGACTGGACTTCGTATACGCAAGGTGTCTGTCATCTTAAGCGCTGCCCCCTTGCCTTCACCCCTTAGTAACTGAGATCCCGCTTGAAATTCCTCATTTTATTTTCTCTTTGATTGTTTTAAATGTTATTAGCTAGTGTCTCCCGCTAGGGCTATCGATTTTATAAGGAGAATAAGAGATCTCTTCTTCTCGACACATTATCGCCATCGTTAATTCGCGCGTTTGTTCTTTAATTAGAAATCGGGACGGGATGAAGGGAGGTGTGAAACTACCAAAATTTTACCTTATTATTTAGAAGAGCTTTAAGAATCTCGATTGATAAGTGCGCTTTCTTCAATTTATCATCTATACTCTGCTCCGCAGTCGCCCATATCGCGGAAAACCTCTTCTCTCTTACTCCGACTCAATACCTTTTCTATCGCATTTTGATCATCCTGATCAAGCTTCCAACCTAGGGAAGCTCGATTTTCATTTGAATGGTCGCTAATACCCATTCTGCACCCTACAATGACTGCTCCAACGTACGAGAAATCCAAAACCCATCGAGTGGCAACATTAGAGATCGACACCGAGTGTTTCGAGGCGATTCCGGCTAGGACTTGAAGCAACTCTTGAAATAATCCCCAACCGCCCCATATAGCGATCATCTCGAAATACTAGAGGTCTCAGCATAGCTTTGTGACATCATTTTGCGAATAGCTTACCTTTCGCTGACTCGGTGTCATGAGATGCTCATAAGGATCAGGAGCTCCTTTGCCTAGCCATTTATCTGCCAGAAACCCACCGCACTATAGAGTGTTAAGACAACTTTTCACGTGAACTCGAGAACTTAGAGCAGTGTCTTACCAACGTTCCATAAGTGAGTAATTTGATATTGTACTTTTGGCACACCTCTCCCATAGCAAATATAGGTCGCGAGTCAACCAACGAGAATTGGACTTGATTTGAGACAGCTTTCACACCAGATTGAGCAATTTCTTCCACACGCTTCGCGTCGAAATTACAAAGACCGATACATCGTACTCGATCATCTGCTTCGAGAAATTTCAGCGCTTGAATGTACTGTTGGTCTTCATACTATTTTCACGTCATTAGTTGATTGATGCCTAGCTAAGGGATAAACTTACGTCTTGCCAATGAAACTGAAGGAAATCGATTTTCTTGGAGTTTATTCGCTTGGCCCGCTGAGAGACATTTTCTGCCATGGAATCTTTTGTTACAGTTATAGGATTGAAGATACATGTCTTGGTGGCACAGAATATGCTCTCCGGATTTTGCTGAGAATTTCGAAATTGTCCCTGTACATTTTACTTATCAGACTTTCTTTGCGATATGACAGGCGGCTGGGAGAACCTACAAAGACCACCTCTGCATCTCCATAATGATCCGCCATATCTAGTTTTTTTTTCAGTAACTCGATGATATTTCAGGGCGCTGGAGCATACCAAACGCAGTGAACCCCTCCTTGACTTGATTAGCGAACTGCTTTATGATTTTCGATCGTGGAGCTGCCCCCCATAATGGACTCGAGAGTTGCCATAGCCCTCCAAATATTCTTGGAACCGTAGAATCGCCAAGCTGGAACGATTCCACGAGGTCGGGACTATCTAAGCCCATGATTGCTGGAAATATGAATGCTTGCCGCTCAAGGTAAAGAGGAATCGAATCTTGGAGCAGTTATCGAGAATTCAGAGGCCCTTTCTAGGCTAAGTTCCAATTGAGGCTATTCATGCTTAGTCCTCAGGTGGGGTCGCTTCGATACCATGTGCACTGCTCCTAGTGGATGGATCCTTAGCGTTTGGATATCTACGGGTTGGATTAGATCTTTACCCTATTATGATCTGGATTAGGGTAGATTAGCTTTAAATATAATTGAATCGCCCATAATAGACTTTAAATTTAAGCTTTTTAAGATTTTTTCTTTTTTAGGTTAAAAGTTATTGTTGGTATCAATAATGTCTGGAATGCAATATCTAATAGAATGTAATGGCCACTAGAATTCAGTAGTTAGAGAATGCCTTCTATATATCTAAGAATGCAACGAACCCTAGCAAGGGATAAAGGCATTCTATCTTTCTTAAAATAGAAGGATAACCAGAATCAAAACCATTATAATAGCATCAAGCCACATAATAAGTTGTGACCCATATATTATATAGTAGATTTAAAGAATTTAAATAATTTATTAATAAACCGATACTAATTAGTAGATATATAGATTAGACTATTTAATTAAAATTTACAAATCTTAAAACTAGACTTTTTATCTTACTTAAGTTTACTCCTTATTTTTATTCTCTTTTTCGAAGATTTTAATATTATAAATACCGAAATAAGTAAGGATTAGGCCGAAAAGATTTAAAAATATGGGTATAGTATTAATACGGCTATAGTAACTAAGGAAGAGCTAGAAGAGTATATTGCTACGAAAATCTATATTTATAAAATATATAACTTTAAAGATAAAGAACTATAAATACTAATATAGGAGAAATTTAATATATTTAATAAAGATATTTTTAGAAAGCTATAAATATTAATAAAATTATAATTATATATATATTTTATTTAAAGAGATATTTATATTACTTAAAATAATAAGAATATAACTTTATTAGTAGCTTTTATTAAAATTATTAAATAAGAGGAAATATATAAATAGATAAATAAAGAGCTAGCTTTAATTTTTAGTAAGATATTAATAAATATTATAATATTTTAAAAAAAATTAAATTTAAATTAAATAGAACTTATAATAAGTTCTATAATTTAGCTACTAATTTATAAAGTATTAGTAATATCTATCTATATTATTAATCTAGCTCCCTTATTATCTATATCTTAGCAAGCTTAGCAACTAGTATAATAAACCTTATAAGCTGGGCAAAACCTTTAACAGCTTTTATAAGTATATTAAGCCTAGTAACTTATATAATAATAAGTAGTAATACTTAATAGTAATATATAATAAACCTTTATTATTAATTTAATATAGATATTAGTATTTATTAATCCTATATCTATATTTCTATAGTATATTTTACTTATTATATTTAGAAAGAAACTAGTAGTAATTATAAAGGTCTATATAGATAAATAAAAATATAATAAAGTTAATTATAGCTTTAATTTTAAATTTATTATATTTTATAATATTTGCAAATATTCTAGCTTGCTATTAAAAGACTATATATATCAGGAAAAAATTTTTATGTGCGAATGACGGTGATGGCACGTCACTGACGTCAATGGCACGTCAATGACGATAACTGGCCAAGTCTATGTTATTACCGCTAATAGAAATTATAGTTTTGCGAATAATACTAATAATATTATTAATATTATTAATATTATATATTCTATTAATAGCCACAATTGCTATTAATATTTTTATAGATATTATCTCTATTATTACTATCTTAGTTATTATCCCTCTTATTATTATTATTATTATTAATATCTAACTTTTAGATAATACTAAATATAAATAATAAGAATTTTATTTTAAAATAAATTTTTTTTATAAAATATCCT
>QYAN01000152.1:0-15574 GCA_003988815.1 Chlorencoelia australis
TAATAAAATATATCTAATTTAAAAATATAATTAAATAATATTATAAATATAAAACTTCTATCTAATAATAAATATATATCTATATAGCCCTTTATATATTTCTATAAAATTAAAAGATTAAAATTTATATTTTATATTCTTTAACTTATTATTCTATTATATATAGAATTATAGGGTCGGAATCCTAATACTCTAGTAATTAACCCTTCGACCCAACTACGTGACCGCCGCATAATAACTAATTATACTTATGATCGTATATCATAATACTATATACTTATAATTATTAGATTTATAATAATTATATTCTATTATAATCTTTCTTTTAATATAATTTACCTAGGTGCTAAAGTTTAATAGTACTTTTATCTTTTTTTACTTCTTTTCTATAATTAAATCTATCTTAATTATTATCTTTATTTTCTTTTCTTTATCTTTTCTAATAGAAATAAAAACTATTACTAAAAGGCTTAATTATTTTCTAAGTATTTTAATTATAGGTATAATTGTGACGAACGTAGGAACGAGATAGAATAGTTCTTAGATTCTTTATAAGATTCTAAACTAAAGAGAAAAAAAGAAAAGAAGAAAGAAATAAGCTTTTTAGGCTCTTTATATAAATATAAAGATTTTAGAGATAATTAAGATTAGCTATATTTTTTAATCTAAAATTAAAATATATAATTTATCTAAATATATTAATTTTAATATTATTTTATAATAATATTATTTTATTATATTATTTTCTCTTTTAAAAAAAATAGCTTTTTATATTTTATTTATAGCTTTATTATTATTTAATTTATTATAATTATTTAAATTATTTTTCTAAATTTTAATTTAATTAGATAATTATTTTAGAGGTTTTTTAAGCTTTAGATATATTAAATAAAAGTTTTATAAAAGATATAAAGAATATTTAAAATTAATTATTAAATAATATTTAGGATTTTTATTTATTTTTTATTAATTTATTTTATAAAATAGCTTTATTTTATATTTTTTTATTATTTATATCTATAATATTATTTATTTATTATTATTTATTAAATTAATTAGAGATTTTAAATTATTAATTTATTTTAATAAAGAATTCTTTATATATTTATAAAGTTATTAAAAATAAAAAATTAGATAAATTTTTATAAATTTAAAAAATTTTATTTTTTAAAAAAATCCTTTTTTATTTATAATTTTAAAAAGACTAATTTATTAATAATTTAATTTATAGCTAAATTTATTTATCTTTAAGTTTTTTATAAATAATTAAATTAGATTTCTAATATCTTAATTTATTTTTTATTTATTTTTATTAATATTATAAGCTTTTTTTTTTAAGCTAATAATATAATCTTTTTAGCTATTTTAAAATTATCTTAGAATTTTTAAATAAATTTAATTATTTTTTAATATATTAATTTTTCTTATATATTCTAAGGTTTTTTTAAGGCCTTTTAATTAAATAATTTCTTAGAAAAATATTTTTTAAATAATTAGAAGAGAGATATTCTAATAAAATTATATAGAAAAATTAATTAAATATTATTTATAATAAGAAGAAGTTTTAATTAATTATTCTAATAATAATTTATAAAGAAATATAAATAATAATTAAAATATTTATTTAGAAATTAAATATAATAAATAATTTAATTTATATTTTAAATATAATATAAAATATTTTTTAAAAGATAAAAATAAATTAAAGACTTTTATTAAAAATAATTAATTTTAGAAAATTATAATATTAATATATATAAATATAATAAAATTTTATTATATTTTTAATTATTATTATTTTATAATAAAAAATTAATATTATAATTTTATTAAGATAATTAATAAAAATATAAATATTATTAAATTTATTTTTATTTTTTAATTATAATTTAAAGTTAATATAAATATATTATTAAAAATAATAAAAAATAAATAAAAAATATAAAAAGCCTAGAATTTTATTATAAAAAATATATATTTTATTATATTTAAAATAATTATAATAAAAATAAATAATATTAGCTATTATATCTTTCTAATAATATCTTTTATAAGTTATAGCTAATAGCTTTTTAGCTTCTAAATATATAAATAATAATTAATTATAGGCTTTTTTTAGAAATATTATATAGATATTATTTATATTTAAAATTATTAGTAATTTCTTATAGAATAGAAGGCTATTTTTTAAGTTATATTTAAGAAATAAATTATTTTATATTTATTTTTATTATTTTTCTAAAAATTTATAGATTTTATTAAAAATATTAATAGCTTTTATTAATTTAAAAGATTTTATAAAGAAGATTTCTAATTCTTTTTATATTTAGAGATTAACTATTACGACCACATAAGGTTGTTGGTTGGGCGCAATATGAGAGTTACTTTGGGTAAGTAACTATGACACGGGATGTCGTGGCGAAGGAGTTATTCGGTAAGGAGTTATTCGGTAAGGAGTTACATAGTTGGCGCGATAGAGCGGTTACTAGAGTATTAGGATTCTGCGCCTTTGCTCCTATATATAATAGCGCGAAGGAATAATAGAATAAAAGTATAGATCTCGCGCCTTTACTTCTTTACTTCTATAGGAATATATAAAAAACTATATAGCTATATACTTATTATATAGTAAATAAGAGCTTTATATTTAAACTAATTATTTAATTATATTTTCAAGTTAAATATATTTTATTATATTAATTATTAAATTATTATATTTTATTCTTTTATGTCTTTTAGAATAATTATCTTATAAGTTAATATAGGTTTAACCTATATATAATATTTTAAGTATTCTTATTATATTATAAAGAGATAAATATATTATATCGAATAATAATACTAGATTAGTCAGAATATTAGTTAATAATAATTTATTTGATAAGTTATCTTTATTAGTATTTGTGATAGCTATAAGATATTTACTTATATTTGCTATAGAATATCTTTAAGGAAGTAATATAAATGAGTTTAAAAGGAATAAAGTTAGAATATTATAAATATCCTAGAATAGTAAACTAAGCCTAAAGTATATAGATAAGTTTAATATTTTGGTTGAAAATATATAACTTTAGAAAAGAAATTACTATAATATAGATAAGAGGCTTAGTAATAGGACTATATATATAGTTGCAAAAGACTATATTTTATATTCTGAAAAATACCAGATAGATATTTTAGTTAATAGAATAAATATAAAAATATATTATTAGGGAAGAAAATTATTATGATAAGTTATGAGAGGGGTTTACGAAATAAAATTCAACCTGCGCAAAACTATAATAGAATTTTACTTAGAAAAATAAAAAGCAATAAAATAAATTATAGTAATAAAGGACAATATATAGGCATTTACGAATAAAAATAAATTATAAGCTATGCGAATAATAGATAATTTCTATAAAAAGCCACTATTATTTTACTTAGGGCTTAAGAAAAATATTAATATTTAGGGTAAATTTTAATTAGGAGAGCTTTAGGAAATTATTAAAACTAAAAACAGAGATATTTATTAATAATATTAGATAAAGATTATAAATAATTAAATTATTTAGAGAATTAAAATTTATTTAAAAAAGTTATAAAATGAATTTGGTATAATATTAAGTTATAGAAATAAGTATCTTTATATATTTAAGGATTATTTATATATTAATTAGAAATATAAATTAAATAAAACTATATATTTAGAGAAATTATAGTTAATGATTAATATATAATATAAAAGAATAATATTAAAGATTGGCAAGATTTAGAAAATTATTATAGAGATCGCTAATAAATAGATTATAATTAATATTAGAGAATAAGAATATTTCCGGAATATTAGGAATATATATATTGAAATAAGTTAATTAGAAACTAAATAAATTTTTAAGTTATTTAGTAAAAATAGAAATAAATAAATATAAGAAGATATACTTATAGAAGGTTAGTTATAAATATGCGTGCTAATATAATAGTTTTATTATTATTAATTTTGGGCTATATTATAAAAGCTTAATAATAAAATTTAAATTAATTTATATATTAGAAAAGGCATATTTAAAGGACTAGTAAATTTTAGAGTAATAAATAACTTTATTATAAAAGAAATAGCTTTATTTGCCAAAATTGGCTTATAATAAAAAATATAATTATATAAACTATAACTAATTAATAGGATATTAGCTAGAGGGGGAAATAAGATTATTTTAAAAGAAATTATACTAGTTAAAGCAAAGATACTAGGAAACTATAAAGAATAGATTTAATTTATAATAACTAATTTAGGCAATATTGATATTATATTAAGTATATTATAGCTAGAAAAGAATAAGCTATAAATTAACTAGAAAAAGAAAATAATAAAGTTTTCTTAATATAATTATAAAGAATATAAAAGATTATAGAGATATATCTAAGGATAGCCAAGATAATATTGCCTAAGAATTATTAGTATAAATAGTTTAATAACTATATATAGAAATAATAGTTATATAAAATAAAAATATCTAGTTTAGAATTAATTATAGAAGACTTTATCTATAAGATATTAAGAATTTAAGGAAATATTCTAGAAACTATTAAATAATATAATATTACCGAGATATTAGGCATAAAATTATATTATATTTCTAGTAGAAGGAGCAGATTTACCCTTTGGCCAGATTTATACTATATTGGCAGAAGACTTAAGGATGCTTAAGAAATATATTAAGGTAAACTTTAAGATAGAATTTATTAGAAAGTTAATTTTATTAATAGTAAGTCTGGTTTTCTAGATACTGAAAAAGGATAATATTAAGTACTTATATGTGAATTATAAGAAACTTAATATAATTACTATTAAGAATTAATATTTATTATTATTATTTAATAAGTTAATAAATAAATTATAAGGCGCGAAGATTTTTACTAAGCTTAATTTAAAAAGAGTATATAATTTTATTAAGATTAAAGAAAATAAAAAATAAAAGATAATATTTTATATAAAATATAAATTATATAAATATTAGATAATATTATTTAATCTTATAAATATACCTATAATATTTATAAAACTAGTTAATAATATATTTTAAAAGTTTTTAGATATTAATTATATTTATTATTTAGATAATATATTAATTTATTTAATAAGTAAAAAGTAATATAAAAAGGATATATAAGGAGTATTTAAAGCTTTAAAAGGAGTAGGCCTTTTATTAAAGCTAGAGAAGTGTAAATTCTATATTAAGAAAGTTAAATTTTTAGGATTTATTATTATATTTAAAGAATTATTTATAAGTTTAAATAAGATATAGCCTATATTAGAATAATTAAAATTTATAAATATTAAGAAAGTTTAGTTTTTTTTAGGATTTATTAATTTTTATAAGAAGTTTATTTAAAATTATTCTAAGATAATTATATTATTAATAAATTTAATTAAAAAAGATTAAAAGTTTATTTAGATAAAATAAGCTTAGAAAGCTTTTAAAGAGCTTAAAAAAGTATTTATATAGATATTAGTGCTAAAAATATTTAATTTAGAGAAATAAATTATAATAAAGATTAATACTTTAGACTATATAATTAGAGTAATATTATATTAGGAAGATTAGTAAGGAAGGAAATAGCTAATAGTATATTACTTAAGAAAGATAATAATATTAAAATTAGAATATAAAATTTATAATAAAGAATTCTTAGTAATTATTTATATTTTTAAGAAATAGAAAATATATTTAGAAGAATTAAAATATAAAATATAAGTTTATATAGATTATAAGAATTTAATTTATTTTATTATAATTAAGATATTAAATTAAAAATAAGCTAAATAGGCATAGTTATTAGTAATATATAACTTTTAAATAGTTTATATTAAAGAAAAAGAGAATATTAAAGTAAATATATTAAATAGGAAATTAGAATATATAATAAATATAAAGTATAAATTTAGAATTTTATTTAAGGAAAAGGATAATATAATAATATTTTAGAGATATAAAATAGTAGTTATTATATTATTAGTTAAGAAATTATTTATATAGAAGCTTAAGAAATATTATAATAAAGACGAAATTATAAATAGGATTTTAAGAAAGTTAAAATTAGAGTTTAGTATATAGAATAAATTATTATTATATAATAGAAAGATTTATATATTAGCTAAAATAAGGAAAAATTTTATTAAGAAATAATATAGTTTATCTATATATAGATATTAGGAAGTAATAAAAATATATAAAAGAATCTTTAGAATATATTATTGCCTAGGATTATAAAAGATAGTTAGAGGAATTATTAGATAGTATAATATATATATTTAGAATAAGTTTTTAAAATATATCTTATATAGCTATATAAAGTTATTAGAAATATTAGTAAAACTTTAGAAGTTAATAGTATTAAATTTTATAATTAAGTTATTATTATTAGAAGATCTAGTAATAGGAATTAAGTATAATATAATTCTAGTTATAATAGATAGACTTATAAAGTATGCCTATATAATATTTTAGTTAATAATAATAATAGCAGCAGATATTATATTTATATTATTAAGAGTTATAGTTGCGAATTATAAGATATTAAATAAGATTATATTAGATAGGAATAAGTTATTTATTTTAAAGTTATAGAAAATATTATTGGTATTATTTGGGATTGTGAGGAAATTATCTATAGTATTTTATTTATAGATAGATATTTAGATAGAAAGAATTAATTAAATAATAGTATAATATTTAAAATATTATATGAATTATTAATAAAATAATTAGGTATAGTTATTACTTATAGTATAGTTTGCTTATAATAATATAAAAGTAAAATTAATATAGATTTTATTATTCTTTATAAATTATAGATTTAATTTAAAGGCTTATAAATTACTATTAAAATAGGATATAAATATAGAAAAAGTAATAATATTAATTAAGAATTTAAAGGTTTTATATAAATAGTTAATATTAAATATTTAGTTTATTATATAAAGATTTATAGTATATTATAATAAGAAGTAAAGTTAGAAGCTTATATTTAAAAAGGAAAATAAAATCTATTTATTATAATAAAATATTAAAATAAAATAATTAAGTAAAAAGTTAAATTATAAAAAGTTAGAATTATTTAAGATTTAAAAAGTATTAAGATTAATAATATATAAGTTAAAACTTTTAAAAATAATAAATATTTTATTAATATTTTATATTTCTTTATTAAAATTAGTATTTAAAGAAATATCTAGAATATTAAGAATTAAAATTAAATTGGTTAATTTAAATATAATTTATAAGGTTAAGTAAATTTTAGATAAGAAGGTTTTAAAAGGCAAGATATAATATTTGGTCAAGTAGAAAAAATACCCAGATATAGAAAATACTTAGGAATTATAGGAAAATTTGAATTATACCAAATTACTAAAAGAGTTTTATAATTTATATCTAGAAGTATTAGTTGGAATTAAAATAACTATAAATAAATAATAAGGGGCAAAATAACGAGTTTTAGATAATAGGAAATATAATAAATTATTATAAATATATAAGGACGGAATAAAGGAATATTCTTTTGAAAAGCTTAAAGCTTTAAAATAAAACCTTAAGGAAAAAGGAATAATATTACGACTATATAAGGTTATTAGTTGGGCGCAATATAAGAGTTACTTTGGGTAAGTAACTATAATACGAAATGCCGTAATAAAGGAGTTATTTGGTAAAGAGTTATTTAGTAAGGAGTTATGTGGTTAGCGCGATAAAGCGGTTACTAAAATGTTGGGATTCCGCGCCTTCGCTTCTATATATAATAGTATAAAGGAATAATAGAACGAAAGTACAAATCTCGCGCCTTTGCTTCTCTATTTTTATAAGGATATATAAAAGACTATATAGCTATATACTTATTATATAATAGATAGGAGCTTTATACTTAAACTAATTATTCAATTATATTTTCAAGTTAAATATACTTTATTATATTAACTATTAAACTATTATACTCTATCCTTCTACGTCTTCCAGAACAATCACCTCGTAAGTTAACACAGGTTTGACCTGCACGTAATATTAACTTATTTAAATTATAAAAATAATTTAATTTTTAATTTTTTTTTAATATAATTCTAAAAATTAATATCTTATTCTTTATAAGAAAGGATATTTATAGCTATATTAGCTTTATCTAATTAATAAAGAATTTAAAAGAAGAATTATAATAGAATATTTATTTAATATATTTATTTAAAATTTAATAATTTTTTAATTATAAAATATTTAAGAATTTTATAATTAATAATAATTTTTATATAATATTAAATATTTTATAATTTAGCTTTTTAATTTAATAATTTTTTAATAATAATTAATATTTTCTTATTATAAATCTAATAATTAATTTTTATTAATATTATAATTTTAGAGAAAAATATTATAAAATATTAATTAGAAATTTATTTATTATTATAATTCTAAGAAAATATTATTATTATTATTTTATTTAATATATTTATTTCTAAATAAGATTAAAATATAAGATTATAATATATTAATATTAAGAAATTATATAAGAGATTTTTAAGAATATTAAAGACTTATTAATAATTTTAATTAAATTTAAAGATAATATTTTTATAAATTAGATAAATTAGTAATTTGGCTATTATTTTAAAATTATAAATAAAATATTAATAGAAATTATAGAAATCTAAAAAGGACTATATATTTTTTATTATTATAGGGGCTTTTTATCTTTATATTATTATTATTTTTTTAGGGTTTATTTTTATTTTTTTAATTATTATTATAAATTTTAAATATTTAATATATTTAATATTAAATTTATATTTTTAGATATTAGTCTATAATTTAATAATTATAAGATAATCTAGTATTTTCTTAATATATATTATATATTCTAATTTATTTTTAGAATAAATTAAAATATTATTTAAATAAGCTATATAGAATTTATCTAAATATTTAAAAAATAAATTATTTATATAATATTAATAAATCTAAATAATAATATTTTATATTTATAGGCTTTATATTTAATATAAAAGATAATAAGTTTCTTAGAATTTATATTTATATAGATTTTATAAAAGACTTATTTAATATTAAGCTTTATAAAGATCTTAGTCTTATTAAGATAAGTTAGTATTTTATTAATTAAGAAAAATAAATATTTTTTTTTTTTTATAATAAGATTAAATTTTTAATAATTTATATAAAAATATAATAATCTATTATATTTTTTTATAAAAATAATAAAAAATAAGAAAAAAGCTTAATTAGATTTAATAAAATTTTTATATAAATTATTAATTAGATATTATTTAATAATTAGAAATTTCTCTATATTTTGAAAATATAAAAGACTATAGAAATATTAAATATTAATAAAGAGTTTAATTTTATAATTATAAAAATAATAAGAAAATAAAAGATTAGAATTAAATTTAGAAAAGGCTTTCTTATATAAATAATAGATATTAAATAATAATTTATATATATTTAGTATTTTTTATTATTTAATTAAAAAATAGCCTTATAATTTTAGCTTTTTATTAATTTTATATAAGTTAATATATATTTATAAGCTATTATCTTTTCTTTAATTTTAGCGAAAATATAAATATAAAGCTATAATATTAATTTTATAAATAGAAAATAATAATATTTTCTCTTTAAAATTATATTTTATAATAATTAATATTTAAGATTATAATATTAATAGAATATTAAATATTTAAGATTATTAAATTAATAAAGATTTTTTAAATTTAAAATAAATATATAAATTAATATAAATTAATATTTAAGATATTTTTTTCTCTTTTTAATTATCTATTAATAATTTTCTTTAAAAAAGAAGATTAATCTTATATAATTTTATTTTTTTAATTTTATTTTTTTAATATTTTTTATTTTATTAAATAGCTAGATTTTTCTTTATAATATCTAATTAATATATAAAGTTAATTTAATAAGATTTTTTAAATTTCTTAATATTTTTTAAATATAAGATTCTTATTTAGGAGTTAGGATTAGATAGAAAAGAATTAGGCTATTTTAGCTTTTATTATTAAAAATTTAGTTTTATATTAAAATAGGCTATTTATTTAGCTTTTAATATTATATTATAATTTCCTAGATCTAGAATTAAAAATAGTATTTAGGCTAGACATTTCTAATTAATTTTAATATCTAATAATAAATAGCTAATAATAAGTTTTCTTAATTTTCTATTATAATTTTTAGCTTAAATTAGATAAATAAATATTATAGGTTTTATATTAAATAATCTTTAAATTAATATAATATATTTATAATTAATTAAGCTATATATATTAGCTTTAATATTAAAGAGGGCTTAAATATAAGAAATTATAATTTTATTATTAAAAATAATATAATAAATTATAAAAGAGTCTCTATTAAATAATTAATTTATATTAATTTCTTTAATATTTAATATAAAAATTAGAAAGAAGTTTTCTTTTAGTTTTATTTTTTTTTTAAATTAAAATTATTATCTTCTAGCTCTTCTTTTTTAGGAACTTTCTTATATTATCTATAATAATATTTAATAATATAGGTTTTTTTCTTATTAATCTTATTAATTTTAGATTTTTTTTTAGATTAAGAATAATTTAATAATTTATATTTCTTTTTTTTATAATTATAATATATTAATATAAAAAAAATTATATTATATTAAGATTTAAAAGTTTAAAACTTCTTATAAATTTTAGCTTTAAATAACTTAAATATAAATTAATATAATTTAATTAATAAAAAAATAAATTATATTTTTTTTTTAGAGATTTATTAATATTAATAATTATCTCTTAAAATTAGAAGTAAAATAATAATTAGCTTTTTTATTTATATTTTCTTTTATATAAAATTATTATTTATTAATAACTTTTATTATATTTAATATTTTAAAGAGAATTTTCTAAATATAAACCTAGAAAATAAGAAATTATTAATTTTCTAAATAAAATTTATTAAATAAATCTTAAAATTATATTTATTTTAATATATTATCTAGAAATTTATATTTTAGGAATTTTATCTTAAATTTATAAAAGAATTTATTAATTCTTTATAAGAGATAATTATAAAGCTTTTTATTATTAATAGCTTTTTATCTTTAAATATATTAGCTAATAAATTTAATATCTTTTAAATTATTATAAATTCTTATAGGGCTAGTTTTAGATAATATAGCTATAATAAGGTTTATATTAGGCTCTCTATATAGTTTTAGAGATATATTATCTTAAATAATTCTCTTAAGAGATAATTTTTATTAATAGTAAATTTCTCTTAGATATCTAATAGAAAAGTAGACTATTTGGGTTCTTTTATTAGATTTTTAAGAATTTTCTTTAACTTAATTTTAAATATAAGCTTATTATTAAATTATAATATTATATTATAATAAGTTAAATAAAGAGAAATATAATAATAATATCTATATATAGATTAGCTATAATTATAATTTAAATAAGAGATTTTAGAATTTAATAATCTAAAATTAAAAGAGATAATTATTAGAAGTATCTTTAATATAATAGGTATTTTAGTTAAAGATAGGAGGTTATTTCTTATTATCTAATTTTTAATATATTTCTTTTATTTAGAATTAAATTATTTCTTTCTAGGGGTCTCCTAGACAGGCAGAATAAGAGGTTAGTTACTTAAATTATTAAAAGTAAGATTCTAAATAATCTCTAATATAATTATCTTTAAATATATAATTATAGGCTTATTAATAAATATCTTAATCTGCGAATTTATATTTAAATAGAGAAAAGAAGATAAAAATAAAGAGATTTTAATAAAAAAATTAAAACTTCTAAAAAGTATATATCTTTAAAAAGATTAAAAATTAATAAGAAATTATATATATCTTTTTAGGCAAAATAATAAGTTTAGAATAATATAATAAATATAAGAATAAAATAAAATAGTTTTTAGATTCTTTATAAAATTTTAAATTAAAAAGAAAAAGAAAGAAGAGGAAAGAGATAAGCTCTTTAGGCTCTTTATATAAATATAAAGATTTTAGAGATAATTAAGATTAGCTATATTCCTCAACCTAGAGTTAAGATATATAATTTACCTAAATATACTAATCCTAATATTATCTTATAATAGTATCGTTTTGTCACAATAATTATATTTAATAATTTATTCTATTATAATTATAATATTTTAGTTTTAAATAATTAAAAATATAATAACTTAATTTCTAGTATTTATAATATTAAATTATATTTAAGTCTTATTATTTTCTAATTAATATTATATTAATATTATTAAATTAATTTAAATACTAAGATATAGTCTCTTTATAAGGAAATTAGAATTTATCTTTTTATATCTTCTTTTCTTTTTTCTTTTTTTTTCTTTTTTATTATTTATCTTTATTTTTATTTTAATTAATTTCTTTCTTTTTCTAATCTCAAGATTTAAATAGCTTCTTATAATTCTCTATATATAAGGCGGTAGTAATTAATTATTCTCTTATTAAAGATAATTATCTATAAAATATAATAGTCTTTTAAAGCTTAAATTAAAGTTTTACTAAAAAATAATTATAACTTTTTTCTTTATTAATATATTTTAAATTATTTTCTAAATTCTTTAAATAAAATATAAATATTTATATATTTTAATTTAATTTTTAAAAAATATTATTATATTTAATAATTATATTTAAGTTATAATTCGCAATATTAATAATAAAGTCTTTTATAAATTCTTAAAACTTCTTCTAATTAATATTATTAATATCTTTTCTATATTTTCTTCTTTTCTAAATATCTCTCAGAATATCCTTAAAATATAAAATATAATATATAATCTTAATAATATTAATATTTTAGGTTATATCTTTATTTTCTCTCTATTTTAACTTAGCTTAATAAAAGAAATTCTAAGCCTCTTTAATATTCTTTCTTTTATAAATTAATAATTCTCTAATTTTTAAAATATATTAAAAGCTTAGAATAAATAGCACAATTAGTTTATTATTAGAGGTCTTAATATTTTCTAATCTGCTTTATACTTTTAATTTAATAATATAATATAATACTATATTATACTTTACTTATAAAATAGCTAATAAATTTAAAAAAATTAGAAAATTTATATTAAATAAACCTATTAGATTAATAATTATACTTTTTATTATTCTGCCTATTATTATAATAGTTAACTAGATATCTATAGCAAATTATTTTCTCTAAAAGTTAATAAAATAATTAAAATATTAGAAACTAATATTATAATATATTATTTTTATCTTATAATATAATAGATATTTAACTAGTAAATAATATATATTCTTATAAAGACTTTTAACTAATTATAATAATTTAGTATATATATAGCTTATATAACCGTATTATATAACCCCTTTAATATTACTATATAAACTAGATAAAAGAAGACCTATTAAATAGGCAAGAATAATCTAATAATATCTAGATATAACTATATATATACTTAAGGAGGAGACCTTATATTTTTCTAAGCTTTTTTTCTTTTTTTTTTTCTTTTTAGTTTAGTCTTTTAAAAATTAAAGTTAATTTATTTAAGCTAGTTAATTATATTAAATTAAACTTAACTTATTATCTAAATAATTCTATTAGAAATAATATATTAAATATTATTTTATCTTTTTATTTTTGCCTAATTAATATATCTAGATCTATCTATATATAAAAGGCCTATTTTAAGATATAAATTTATATTTAAAAGATAATAAAAGATTTTATAAATCTAACCCTAATTTTTCTATTTAAGAAGAATATATTTATTATATCTTTTTTATAAATTTTATAATTAATAATATTATAAGCCTTTTTTAAATTATAATCCTTAAAATTATATCGCAATAATAAATATATACCTATTATCTATCTATATTTAGAGAAAGAAGAAGAAGAGAAAGAAGAAGAGGACTACTTTTCTAATTTTAAAACTATATCCCGAATAGCCGCAGGGCTAAGCCTTTTAAAGAATCTTATTTTTTATATACTAAAAAAGAAGCCTATAAAACTATTAGAATTTAACCGATAATTTCAAATAGAAATTAAAGTAGTTAATAGAGATATAGGAGAAATATAGACATATATTTATTCTTTTAAAATAAAGATATAATAGCTTTAAGAAAAGAAAAGAAAATTTATTTATTTTTTAATAATAAGAATTTTATCTCTAAATAAAAATAATTTTTTATTATTAATATATATAAATATTTAATATTAATTAAAGATATTTTAAATTAAGATATTAGCCGCCTATTAACTTATTTTATTATTATTAGAATAAATTAGAACTTTAGTCTTCTAAAATATATAATCTCGCTTAAGAGATAATTCTAATAATTAACCTTTACTTATTATATTATTTATATTAGATAGTAGATAATCTCTATTTTCTATTAGATTATTATATTTAAATAATAAATCTTTTAAAATCTCTAATTTAATAATTAAGCTATTAAATAAATAAATTATTTATTTTAATATCTAGAAGTTATAATTTGAAAATTACTTATAATAATATAATAAATATTTTTTTAATAGAAATTATTAAAAAAATTATATTTTTAATAATATTAAAGAAAAAGCTCGAAAATTTCTTTAGCTTATTTATTTATATAATTATAATAGCTATAATATTACTAAATTAATTAAGCTTATAATTAATTATATAATTAATTCTATAGAAATAAAGCAAGCCTATAATACTTTTTTAAGCCTAATTATAAAATATAATAAGTCTTTTTATAATTTCTATAAGAAATTTTATATATATATTAATATTATAAATATAAAAAGTAATAAAAATCTTTAAGTTATTTTATAAAATAAAATTATAGCTAAGTTATATTAATTTATTATTTATTATTAAAAAATTAATAAGAATTTAAATAAATATATTTATTATATTTAAGATTTTAATATTAATTTTATTATTATTATAAAATATAATATAAAAAATAGTTTATATCTTGCGAAAATAATTTCTTTAAACTCTTTTATCTCTTATAATAATAACTATATAAATAATTATATTATAAATTAGATAAAACCTACTAATAAATCCTTTAGATATATTCTAATAGCTTCTCCTAGCTTTATTAGAAATAATAAATCTTTATTTTCCTTGCCTAATAAGAAAAATTAGTTCTTAAAATAATCTTATTATTTTATATTATTTATATCTAATTAAAATAATATTAATATTTCCTTTAGCCTATTATATATAAATAATTCTTATAAATTAAATATATTAGCTATAAAAATTAATAAGATAAATATAAAAAATTAATTTAAAGATATTAATAATAAATATAATTTATTAAATCTAAATTAAATTATAAATCTTAAAGATATTAAAGAAAAAAATTATATATTTTTATAAATAAAAAATAATATTTAGATAAAAATTCCTTTCTAAATATTATTTATAATATAAAATACCTAAATATTTCTAAATTATTTAATAATTAATATCTTATTAAATTATATATTTTAATAAAAAATAGAATTAATTATTAAATTTTAGCTCTTATTAATATT
>QYAN01000153.1:0-14862 GCA_003988815.1 Chlorencoelia australis
ATATATATATTTTTATAATATTAATAATTAATATAAAATTATTTATTTTTTTTAATTATAATATTATATATTTATATATTTATTTATTTTTAATTAATAATTATAGCTATTAATATTTAAAAGTTAATATAAAATATATTTAATATAATTATAAGTTTATAATAAATAATAATATATTTAGATATAGATTAATATATTATTATTAGTTAATTTCTTATTATATTTTCTTATTAATATAATAAAGCTAAACCTAGCTATATTTCGTAAAGTTTTTTAAGTAATAGCTTAAAGTATTTAGCTATATTTTTGCTTTTATTTTTTTTATATTATATAATTAAATAAAAATCTATAAAATATTATTTATTTAATATTTGCTAATATTATTTATTTATTTTAAAGTTTTCTTATATTAATATAATTATTATTTTAAATAGAAATTATTTATTATTAATTTTCTAATAATAATATTAAAATATTTAGCTTTTTAGTATAATTAGAAATATTAAATAATATATATTTCTTTAAATATTAGCCTGAGTATATTAATTATAAAAAATTTATAAATATAAGCTAAAATTATCTAGCGGCCTTTTATATTTTAGGTTATTATTATAGGCCTTTTATAAATTTATAAGATCTTTATTATCTATAAAATTAAATAATATATTATTAAGTATTAGAAAGCTTAAATAAGCTAGTAAAGATTCTTATAATAATAGTTAAATAAGTAATATATCTAGAACTATTACTAGTAATATAAGTAGTATATTATATAATATATTTAAATTTAATATTTAATCTTATATTAATTATTAAGATAAATTTCTTATTTATATATTATTATTAGTAAATTAGCCTTAATTTAATTTAAGTTATATAATAATAATATTAAAATTTTAAGAGATAATTATTATTATTATAGAATAATAAATTGGCTATAAAATAATATTAGTAAATATTATTAAATTAGCTATAATAGGTATTATTTCAAAGAATATAAAATTTATAGTTATATTACCAACTATATTAGATATTATGCTAATAAGTATATTACTAATTAAGCTAATTGCTATGCCTATAAATATAGTATTTATATTACTAGCAGATATAATAATTATAAAAGTAGAAAATTTCGCTATAATATTAGCCGCTAAAGTCTTTTATTATAGATTATATCTTAAATTAAATATACTTTTATTAGCTTTAAGTTATTATTTAGCTTTTTTTTCTATCTATTTATAATATTTCTATATGCTTATTATTTTTTTAAATTTATTATTAATAATAGCTTTTTTTTTCTTTATAATATAGATTTTATTTTCTTATAGATAATTTTATAATATTTATATAATATATTTATTATTAATATTAAAAATATTTTTAATTTAATTATTAAAGTTTTTTTAATAGTTTTTTTATAAATTTTTATCTTTATTATTAAACTTTTTATATTTCTTTAATTATTAAAGAATATATATATTAACTTTAGCTTTAATAAGGATTTAATTATTAGAATTAAGATTTTTTTCTTATTTATTAATTTAGAAATTTATTTTTAAAATATATATTATAATAACTAATTTTTTATAAATTTTAATAATTATATAAATAGATAAAATATTTATTTATTTATATAAAAATTATAATAAAGATTATATAGAAAAGAAATTATATAAAAGAAGGTTATATAAAAAAAGAGATAAGATATAAAAAAGAAATAAAATATAATAAGATAAATAAAAAATATTAAAAATAATTTTAATATAATTTAATATAAATTTAGAAATTATTAAATATTTAAAACCTAGCTATAAATCTTTAATTACTTTATAAATATTATTATTCTATATAATAAATACAGACTTTAAAATTACTAAATATATAAAACCTATATATAAATCTTTTAGCCTTTAAATACCTCTAGTTTTTCCAAGCTTTTAATATATATAAAATACTAATTACTTTTTAATTTTTAAGTATTTTCGAATATATAAAAAAATAATATAATAAAAATAATTCTTTATTATTTCTTTAAGAATACCAAGCTAATTTATAATTTATAATAAACCACTAATCAGTATAAGTATTACCAATAATTATAATTATAAAAAATAACTAGAAAATAATAATAATAAATTAGTTTAAATATAATTCTATTCTCTATATACTATATATAGTATTAATATATACTTATGCCTCGATAAGTTATAAGCTAGTCCCAATCCGGTAAGTAGGCGAAGAAAGGCGAACTGAGAATATCCCAACAATTCTATAATAATAATTATTTTAGGGGCAAACATTAATCAAAATCGGGAGTTATAGCGAGATGGGGTTAATAGCCGAGCTTCAGATAGGGGGTTGCTCATAACTACGCTCGATCACATCTATTACATAGCAACATCGAACCTCAAGAAACGGTGCTACAAAAAGTTTATTACAATGTGAGCTCAATATCTAGACTCTGTATTTTAAGCCATCCTTCTGAAACGGAGGGCATTGATATCTCAAACTAGTAGAACCCCTTAACAAGCCATTCATTAAATACTAAACATATCTTTCTTGCCTATATCAACCTGACAACTCTGGAAAAACAATCCTCATAACCGGCATCTCAATCACAATAGAGCGTAGCACTGCCTTAGAACTTGCACGAATTTCGCCTCAAAATCTGTCCCTTTTCCCACACGTCGAACCGAACTCTTAAACACCTCATCTGAAATCCGGCTTTCACAGATTTTCTCAAAAAGAACTCGATAGCGACCTCTACCTGTCGTGGAGGAGTTGCTGATGTATTGGAATCCTGGCTCCCGTTGTCAGTGCTCTTCTTGCTGTGATAAAATTCGAAATTCTTAGATGTGGTTATCTAGGAGCGAAAACCTTACACTTCCTATTGGATTTAGTATGTTTTGGTTGACGATTCCTGTTGCTGCGTTTCGGAATATTATGTCAGTGAGCTTGTTACCACATTTATATGCAGGATTTTGATGGGATTGGATGCTGATTTTGCATTGGCCACGTCGGGAGGGTACGGGGCAATAATTACCAGGAACAATTAATGTGTGGTTATTGTCAGGATATAGCCAAACGACTCTATGAAGCTTCCTTGGGTTTCACGAAGTGTGCCGCATTACAGTTCTCTGCGAGGTGTGAGCCGACGTCAAATCTCCTTCGACGTTCACATGCGTAAGATTCAAATAGATGCCCATTCTCAATTTAGTTTTCATGCCCCTCTAGCTCTGTTCCTTTGGCAATAAGCCATTCTCTCTCGGCCCGGCAGCAAACACCACACTCTGGAGTCAAAATTTTACAGCTCTCATAGACCTTTCTCGCTATGTCTCTATCTCTCCATGCCTCACGACCGAAACATTCTGTCTCCACCCGTTTATGATCAATCTCCATAACCCTAATCCTCCCGTCCAAGATGAAGATTAGGACATTGACTACAAGCAACTTCCTGGCAACGTAATTGCTGAGCTGTGAGAAGATGGTTCTGAGCAGGATATGTCCTGGCTCCTTGATCTTAATCTTAGTAGTACTGTATACACGCTTATAGATTTCTATAAGATGCTCGAGGGTCTCGTCTAAGCAGCAAATCTCGATAGATACATTGATACCCTTTGACTTGTACTACTCTAAGAAGCTCATGCTACAGGAAATAACGACTAGGTATTCGAGAGGCGTCATACAGAGGTTTCGATAGCCTCTTGCCACGTCAATAAGAACTTCAAATCGAGACCGTAGTAGTATTAGACTAAGAAGCTAACTCGTAAGAGTTTATACCTTAGCTAGATAAAGGGGAAGACCTTAACGCCCTTGTTAAGAACATCCCCATCCTTTCCAATGTGTGAAAAAGAACCTAGTCCCTATCTTAAGCTACCGCAGGTTGGAAGCGCAACAACCAATAAGCAAATCCAAGCACCAGTAGAGGCTCGTAAAAAGTTCACTACATGGATTGTCTAACTTAATTTTGCCTCTCTAACTCTGGAATGTGTCTCCTTGTCAGGCTCGATTCTATTAATATTGTGTATGCCTCTAGATCGGTAATTATAATATGCCGCCAGTCATGGCAATACCACCGGAACCATCACCAAAGCACTATTAATATTACTAAAACATCACTAATACCAATGCCTATAAATCATGGCATTTTAGCAATAGTACTTTACCATACAAAATATCACTGACCTTACGGTATTGAGAATAGTTTGGATACGCGAATCGTGCATACTATATAGGTAAAAATCTTTGTCAGATATTCCTATAGTAGTAAGCAAGTAGTTAAACTTTAGTTATCAAATTCGGCTATTTTTATGTAAATTTGTGTTTCTTTTGGGAGAAACCCTCACCCCCGCTTCACCCCACCAAATCCTTCGACCCCTCCCAAAAATGTTACCTCCTCTCAACCTAACTACCTTCTACAAAATGGATCACCTAGCATTCTCCTCCTCCCTCGACATCAGAACACAAGAAATCCTCCTCGCAGCATCAAACCATGACCTCCAAACATTAAAACCCTTTTTGAGGGTTCCTGGCGCTGCGAGTATGTTTTATTTCCTCTTCTTCCCCTTCCCTTCCCCCCAGTGCTAGCCCTTGTCCATTGAGAATCGGTGGAACTGAGGCAATTTGAAGTAAAGCACGTTTGCTAATATAGATGATGTCGATGAATAGGTGTCCAAGATCCCGAAACAGGTACAACTCCATTACATGCTGCTATTGCTGCTTGTGGTCTCTGTCCCTCTTCCTCACACCCAAAACCCAAATCTTCCCCCGAAGCCAATCCTAATGCCAATCCTAATACCTCTTCAATATCCGAACCGATCTCCTCCGAAACCCCCTCACAACTCCAAACTTCCCCATCTACAAACGAACACACAGAACCCCCAAAAGAAGAAGAACAAGACGAGCCAGTAGATATCGAAGCCGCCAAGGCAGTAATAAAAGAACTCTTCCTCTCAGGAGCAATATGGAATGATCTGGATAAAAACGATGAAACACCGGGCTGTTTGGCTTGGAGATTGGGATGGAAAGAATTATATGATTTGGTTGTTGATGCGGGGTTTAGGGCGGAATTGTTATTGAATCTTATGGGGGGGTACGAGGTTCTGGGTGGGGAGAGTGATGATGATGATGGGGAGGAGGGAGTAGTTGTTGTTGGGGAAGAAGAAATCGAGGAGCAAAATGAGGAGGGTGAGGGAGATACTACAAAGGAGGAGGAAGTAGAGGTAGAGGAAAAGAAAGACGTCAACTCGGAAGATTATCTCAAATCCGAACTTACCTTCACCTCCACCGCCCTTCTCGATTCGGACCAAAATGGGGTAATGATGTCTTGGGAAGCGCACATCATGGAACTGACCGTGTCCTCACTCATCCCTTCCTCCTCACCCCCAAAAAGAATCCTCAATATCGGCTTTGGAATGGGCATCATTGACCGGCTCTTCCGCTCCACTTCTCCCCATTCCCACCACATCATCGAAGCCCACCCATCCGTCATCAAACACTTGGAAAGCGCAGAAAGTGATTTCGGACCCGAATGGTCAGCGTCCGCCCCCGAAGGAGGAAAATACGTCATCCATGCCGGGAAATGGCAAGATATTGTCCCAAAATTACTTATGGAAGGAGAAATCTTCGACGTGATCTATTTCGACACTTTTGGCGAACCTTATTCAGAACTCAAACGATTCTTTACGGATTATGTAGTGGGGTTATTAGATAGAGAGGCGGCAGGAGTCTTTGGATGGTGGAATGGTCTAGGGGCCGATAGGAGGGTTTGTTATGATGTTTATTGTAAAGTTGTAGAAGTAGATTTGTGTGATGCGGGATTGGATGTCGAGTGGGTTGAGGTTGAGGTGGATCAGGAGGGGACGGGAGAGGGGATGGGGAAGGAGGGAGAGGGAGAATGGAGGGGGGTTAGGAGGAGGTATTGGGTGTTGGATAGATATAGGTTGCCTGTTTGTCGGTTCTTGGGATAGGGGTGTGGGTGGGAGGGAGGGAGATGGAGATGAGAAATGGTCGAATAAATGATGACAATTGCCTCTTCTATATATGTACATATGGGTGATTTGTGAGAATATTGCTCGGAAAAGTCATTTCCGAGATATTATAGAGATAGAAGGTATAATAGAAGTAAGAATATATGAGAAGTCATTCCCGATCTAGATGAGATCTGGGGGTGGGGGGAACCCCCAAAAATAGTGCATTACATTCCAGCAATTGAAAATATGAGTCTGATAATAGGAGGGGAAAAAAAGTATTTTATGTATGCGCTTGCGAAAAGAAAGATTCTATTTTGGTTCCCATTTTATTTTCATTCTTATTGTCTTCGTTTGATTTATTTTATTTTCTTATTCTGTCGGCTCATTCATCTATCATCTATCTATCCCATTCAGCCAAGACAAATAAGAGTCATCAAATTCATCCCTCCCCATCCCGTTCCAAAATCCAAGCAGCAAAATGGCACCATCTCAAAAGATGACAGCCAAGCAAATTCTAATCTATGCTGGCCGAAATTGGAAGAAAGAGGATGACAAGAATCTACTTATAGTTCTCAGGGTGCAAGATTCCCGCCATATTGCCTGCCTTAACTCTCTCCAGAGTCAAAGCCGCAATCAATGCAGCACCAACACCAGAGCCATCCTCAGCAGCCAAAATCTCAATGGGATCATGTTCTTTGGCGCTCTTCTTATCTGGCCAATCCAAGATTTCACGAAGGGCAACAGCACCACGAGCTTTAAAATGAGGATATTTGTTGAAGACGGATCCATCAGCACCGACGTGGCAGGTCTTATAGCCTTTTTTCTTGGAGATGGCGGCGACTCCGCAGGCGGAGAGACGCGCAGCTCGGGTGCCAATTAGTTCGGCCAGGCGGCGGATAAGCTCCAATTCCGGATGGTTGGGGGAGATGCCGAGTTTGTATTGGAAGAGGTCGGCGGTTTCGGATAAGTTCTCGAAAGGATCTCTGTTGCTTGTTAGCTTTGTATGAGAGGGGTACTATAGACCTACTCTTCAACTAGAGAAAGGAAGGAAGAATCAAGGGTATAAGCCTTTCGAAGCTTATCAATATTTTGACCTTCAAAGATGTGAACTTCCTTGTTGTCGTGCAAGTCAACTAAAACCAATCTGAACAACTCGCCGAGATAGAGACCTGCAACCATCTTCTCGAATGATTGTTGACCAGGACGAGGGGAATCTTTGTCAACGATGATATCGTATGGAGTACGAGGAAGGACCTTGTGGTCATTGTCAAAGGCACCCCATTCACAGTTAATGGCCATAGGAGTATCAGGTGGGAGGTTCATGTGAGCTAGTTTGGGAATCGACCCGCAATCCTCCATATAAGCTGCATTGCAACCTGTTCCAAAGATACATCCAATCTTCATGGAGGTATCAGTGTATGCTGAGGCGATCAAGGTACCGGTGGTATCGTTGATCAAAGCAGTAAGTTTGATAGGAACACCCTGCCTTCACGTTAGCTTCAAACTGGTATAGGATTTCCAACAGACTCACTCTCTTTGCAATGGCAGCCTCGAACATAGGAACCACATTATGGCCCTCAACACCATCAATATCAAAACCTTTGGTCCATCGTTGAAGAATACCCTCATCAATGTAGTTTTGAGTAGCAGGATAAGAGAATGTAAAACCGAGGTTCAAATTGGTGATATTTTCATCTGTATGGTGAGATTCGATAAATTGTTGAAGACAGTCGGCAATGTACTCCCAAAGCTCATCAGCATTACCAGTCTTCAGCTCCTCCGGCATGCGGTATTTAGATTGAATAATATCGAACTCGGATTTCTCATCAGTCAATATAATTTCGCAGACACGCAAGTTGGTTCCGCCCATATCGAGAGCAAGGAAGGTACCAGTTTCATAACCAGTTGGGAAAGACATGCACCAGGTTGGGTTCATAGGCTGTAGAGCATTAGTTCGGAATGCTCGTGAGCCAGTTCTCTGTATTAACTCACAATGTTACCACCCTCGACGGTAAGACCTAGAAACCTGTTAACTTTGATTCTAATCGATATATGGAAAGAGTGGATACCTTTTGTGAGCTCAGTAAGGAAATGATCGGTAATAGCCTTCAATTTGGCCTTGTCAACTGTGAATAGCTCTTCAAGTCTTTTGATCTCCTGCATGAGATCCTTAGGGACGTCGGCCATCGAACCTGGGCGAAATATTAGCAATAGTACCATATGCTACTAACAGTAAGAAGCAATAGGCAGGGATTAAAGAGCTGGCCACATTCACGTGACAGCGGTGAGTATATTGCTCCTTCTAACCTTAGGTCCTATGACAAGCAAACTGTTGCACAGCCGGGTATTGCTAGATGGATATCCACTAGGTTGAAAGCACCGAACAGAGTTGATTCTCTGTAAGTGCTATTGTATTGATTGTTGTGCAAGTAAGAAAAGAGAATCTATCTACATGAAGAGTTTTTATGATGGCGTATATGCCTAACCAACATTGTTGGCATTTTGGCCTTAATTACCAGGAATAGGTTGGATATATGTCCATCCTATTACTGGCTATCCCAACACAAACGTCTCCATGGTCGCCGAGAACGTGAGGAATTAAATGACTTTAGGTGGGGGGATAGCATGGAGAAGCCTTGGATATGATTTGCGGCTAGCAAAGGCCACACTTGTGATATCTCCTTAGCAGATGGAAGGGAAGGGAAGGGAAGGGAAAGGGAGAACGAGACGGGGAAGAATGACCTGTACTAGGCTTTCCACTGAGTGTGATCTCAGGAATCATGATTGCAATTCGGTTGTAGTAGAAGGGAGAAGTTTGTAGGGAAATTGTTGAATAATCTCTCAGTAGAAGTTGGAGACAAGAAGCAGGTTATACCCCGCACCAGATTTACGTGTAACTGAATAAGATTACAGCAAGGCATGATGATGTGAATAGAGATAAACTTAAATCTCCTGATACCCTCATCTGAATGAATGCAAGAGCGGAACAGGAAAACTACGTACCCCGACGGGAAGGAGGCTTTCTTGGTCCAAGTCCAACCATGTTGAAGAGTTTTCGACTTGGCGTCGGGTATAGAGGAATAGGGATTAAAGGAGAAAAGAGAGTTATGAATAAGACTGGGTATTTAACGGAGGGATTGTAAGAAGATTGAAGACGAAGAGGGGTATATTGTAGGAGCTGTTGAGAGATGGAATTGCTTTTTGTTGATATTGAGGTGGGATGAAAATTGTCCGGGGGAGAAGCTGGGGCTTTTGGCGGGGTGGCTTAGTCACCCTCTCCACATCCAATAGGGATTCGTCGGATTAAGCGTCGGCGTCTAATTAATAGCCGCGGCCAATTACTCAGAGGACAGGTTTCGTATATGTGTATGTTCTTCACTTCCAGTTCCACTTCCACAACATCCCCTAGGGATCATACTTCTCCCTTCGAATCGCATTTCCCTTTCCATTCTAGCTAGGGCTGGCCTGCCCTAACTATTCAAAATGAAAACCCTCGCACTTGCGACTACTGTGCTTTCCCTGCTATCGACAGTTTTGTGTGCAGAGAAGGGAAACTTGACGAAACCACTCATATCACGACATATCCTCCCTTCGAATTTCAAACCACCTCCAGTATGGGAAAATGCCAATCTCGTACACATTATCAATTTGGAGAAGAGTTATCCTAAAGAATCCATCAATGTTGTCATCGAAAACGTCAGCAAGGAACCCCAGGATGAATACTTCCTACCTTTCACCACTGCACAGATGGAAACAATTGGAGCTTTGGAGGTAAAAGATAGGAAAGATTCAGATTCGCCATTATTCGACGTGCAAGCTGTTGAGTTTGACAGTGAAAGGTAGATGTTCCACCTTTTGTTACTCATTTACCTAACTAATTATTCGCAAGTGATACTCAATTCTACCGAATCAAGCTTCCAGCTCCTATTGCACCCAATGCACAACAGACGATTGGTATCACCTATTTCTACTTATCCGCCTTACATCCTCTACCTGCCACGATCAATCAAAATGAGAACCAATATCTCCTCTACACTTTCTCAGCTTATTGCACATCGGCATACGATACATTGAAGCAGAAGACTGAAGTCAAATTCCCAACCACAAATGTCCCGGAACACACAATTATTCCAGGAACGAATGGTGCAGAGGCATCACCACAAAAGCAAGGATCCAAATTTACATACGGTTCATTTGAAAAGGTGCCAGCCGGCGCTGTGGAGCCAGTCAGGGTCCGATACGAGTTCACCAAACCTCTGATCCACGTTTCGAGATTGGAGCGCGATATTGAGGTTAGTCAGTGGGGAGGAAATGTTGCTTTTGAGGAGCGATATACCTTACACAACCGTGCTGCAAACCTTAGCAAGCAGTTCTCTCGTGTAGAGTGGAACCAGGCATCATACTACAACCCTCCAACCTCTGCCATTAAAGATCTTACATTCCCATTGAGAATTGGCAGTCTAACCCCATACTTCACCGACGTAATTGGCAACGTCTCAACATCGCGGTTTCGAAGCAACAGGCGTGAAGCCCATCTGTGGATCAAACCTCGATATCCAATATTTGGAGGATGGAACTATCCATTCCGCGTGGGCTGGGATGCTAATACCAAGAAGTTTCTCCGGAAGTTGACCAATGGTGAGGGATATGTTCTAAATGTACCCTTTCTTGAAGGCCCAAAACAACCCGAAGGAGTGGAGTACGAGCTTATTGAGCTTCGTGTTATTCTTCCAGAAGGAGCTGAGTATGTTCCCAAATTTCTGCATAATTTATGCATACTAATAGAGTACAGGAACGTCAAATTCAGCACTACAGTCCCCGTAACCAACTCCTCAATCTCCCTCCATAAAACATTCATGGACACTCTCGGCCGCACAACACTCACTCTTTACGCAATCAACGTCGTTGACGACCTTCGTGAACGTGAATTAATTGTCACCTACGACTACCCCCTCCTAGCCGGACTCCGAAAACCGTTAATGATATTTGGAAGCGTGCTATCTGTCTTCGTAGCTTCATGGGTTATTGGGAGTCTAGACGTAGGGATCCGAGGGAAAAGCTCGAAGTAGGGGAATTTCCTTGTAAAAATGCAAATTGGGTGGGATATATGTACAGCTATGTAGAATAATTTCAAATTTTTCGGATCATACTGCATTTTCGAGCTCTTTGAGCGACTGAGACACGAACACTCGCCTATATAATTAATAATAGTCTAGGCAGCCTTTTCCTTAGCCTCACTCATTCCTTCCATCTCCGTAATCTGCACAACACGAAACACCACACAACTATTTCAAAATACTCATCTACCAACCACTCAGCAAGCAAAATGCCATCTCCATCACAGCCATCTCTATCCTCCTCCGCCAGCAGCCTCAGTCCTCTCAAAATCCTCTGTTTCGGCGATTCTTTAACAGTAGGCTACAGTATGTTCGGAATGAAAGCGACGCCATACAGTGATTCTCTATATGCGACGCTGAAGAAGAAGTGGCCTGAGAGAGAAGTTGAGGTGCTTACAGATGGCGTTAGTGGGGATTTTGTTACGGCTCCTGGGCAATTTGGCGTCAGGATGATGAGGAGATGTGGGTGATTTCTTTCTTTTTTGTTGGGTTCCTTTTCGAGGGAAGAGTAGCAGGAGAGTAGAGGGGAATGGTGGGTAATGAAGGAAGAGACGATGTCAAGTAACATGACGAAAAAACGGTTCCTCATTCCGCAGCCCTCTCACGAATCCACCTTCTCTGACCTATCCATATCATTCAAGCTCCCCCTCCTCCCCATTCCATTTCCCTCACATCTAACTCCTTTCTCCCTACTTTCTCCCTCACCTCCACTAACTTCCAACCCCCCACTAGTCAACCCCCTACCCCCAACACCATACACACACCTCCTCTTCCTAGGCGGAACTAATGACCTCGCCTACTCCCGTTCCGCCTCCCAAATCATCCCCACTTACGAATCCCTTTTCACTCTTCCCTTAGCTCAAGGAACGAAAATTATACTTTTCACAATTCCAGAATGTAGCTCTAGGAATCCAAGTTTAGATCGGAGGAGAGATGAGATTAATAATCTCATTCGCAATGACTTTGGGAACCGGGCGAATTTGTATGTTCTCTTCCCACCCCTACCCTCATTCTCCCCTCTCCTTAATTTCATTCTTTCATGTTTTTTAAGGGCTATTTCTGAGTGGGTGCTAGTGGGAGATGGAAAATGAGAGAAGAGGAAGAGAAAAGAGAAAGCGAAGGCGAATTAGGAAGGAAGAGAGTGAGCTAACAAGGAAATAATAGTTATGTCTTTGATCTCAACAAAGAAGTCCCCTACCATTCCTTATCCGAAGCGCAAAGAGAAGAGTTTTGGGATGATGGATTACATTTCACGGAGGAAGGATATGAGGTTATTGGGGAGCAGGTGGGGAGGAGATTGATTGATATTTTGGAGTTGGAAGGGAAGGGGAAGACGGCGTAAGAGGGGAAATAGATGAGAAGTTTTTACATGAGCTATGTGCGATGGATTTTTCTTAAACCCAAACCGAGAGACGATATTGAACTTTTAACCGCGCGATATGCAACATATCGATTTATTCCTCTGTCTGTGTACAATGTGAAATTAAAATTAATCTATTTTGGTATCTGTTGGGATATTCTTAGTTCGCCTTCCTTCGCCTATTTACCGGATTAGGACTAGCTTATAACTTATTAAGGTATAAGCATATATCAATACCACATATAGCACATAAAGAATAAAACTATATTTAAACTAACTTATTATTATTATTTTCTAGTTATTTTTTATAATTATAATTATCGGTGATATCTATATTAATTAATAGTTTATTATAAACTATAAATTAGCTTAGTATCCTTAAAAAGATAATAAAAAACTATCTCTATTATACTATTCTTTTACGTATTTAAGAATACTTAAGAATTAAAAAGCAACTAATATTTTATATATATTAAAAGCTTAGAGAAATTAAAAATATTTAAAGGCTAAAAAATTTATATATAAATTTTATATACCTAGTAATTTTAAAGCCCGTATTTATTATATAAAATAATAATATTTATAAAATAATTAAAAATTTATAACTAGATTTTAAATATCTAATAATTTCTAAATTTATATTAAATTATATTAAAATTATCTCTAATATTCTTTATTTATTTTATTATATCTTACCCCTTTTTTATATTTTACTTCTTTTTTTATATAATCCTTTTTTATATAACTTTTTTCTTATATAACTCTTATTATAACTTTTATATAAATAAATAAATATCCTATTTATTTATATAATTATTAAAATCTATAAAAAATTAATTATTATAATATATATCCTAAAAATAAACTTCTAAATTAATAAATAAGGAGAAAATCTTAATTCTAATAATTAAATCCTTATTAAAGCTAAAATTAATATATATATTTTTTAATAATTAGAAAAATATAAAAAATTTAATAATAAAAATAAAAATCTATAAAAAAACTATTAAGAAAACTTTAATAATTAAACTAGAAATATTTTCAATATTAGCAATAAATATATTATATAAATATTATAAAATTATCTATAAGAAAATAAAGTTTATATTATAAAAAGAAAAGGAACTATTATTAATAATAAACTTAAAAAAGCAATAAATATATAGAAATATTATAAGTAAATAAAAGAAAAAGCTAAATAATAATTTAAAGCCAATAAGAATATATTTAATTTAAAATATAACCTATAATAAAAAACTTTAGTAGCTAATATTATAGCAAAATTCCCTACTTTTATAACTATTATACCTACTAATAATATAAATACTATACCTATAGGCACAGCAACTAGCCCAACTAGCAATATACCTATTAGCATAATACCTAATATAGTTGGCAATATAACTATAAATTCTATATCCTTTAAAATAATACCTATTATAGCTAATCTAATAGCACCTACTAATATTATTTTATAGCTAATTTACTATCCTATAATAGCAATAACTATCTCTTAAAACTTTAATATTATTATTATATAACTTAAATTAAATTAAGGCTAATTTACTAATAATAATATATAAATAGAAAATTTATCTTAATAATTAATATAAAATTAAATATCAAATTCAAATATATTATATAATATATTACCTATATTACTAATAATAGTTTTAAATATACTATTTATCTAACTACTATTATAGAAATCTCTACTAGCTTATCTAAGCTTTTTAGTACCTAATAATATACCACCTAATTCTATAAATAATAAAAATTTTATAAACTTATAAAAGGCCTATAATAATAATCTAAAATATAAAAAGCTACTAAATAATTTTAGCTTATACTTATAAATCTTTTATAATTAATATACTCAGGCTAATATTTAGAAAAATATATATTACTTAATATTTCTAATTATATTAAAAGGCTAAGTATTTTAATATTACTATTAAAAGATTAATAATAAATAATTTCTATTTAAAATAATAATTATATTAATATAAAAAAACTTTAAAATAAATAAATAATATTAATAAATACTAAATAAATAATATTTTATAGATTTTTACTTAATTATATAATATAAAGAAAATAAAAATAAAAGCATAGCTAAATACTTTAAGCTATTATTTAAAAAACTTTATAAAATATAGCTAAATTTAGCTTTATTATACTAATAAAAAAATATAATAAAAAATTAACTAATAATAATATATTAATCTATATCTAAATATACTATTATTTATTATAAACCTATAATTATATTAAATATATTTTATATTAATCTTTAAATATTAATAGCTATAGCTATTAATTAAAAATAAATAAATATATAAATATATAATATTATAATTAAAAAAAATAAATAATTTTATATTAATTATTAATATTATAAAAATATATATAT
>QYAN01000154.1:0-26321 GCA_003988815.1 Chlorencoelia australis
GTGGCTCCTGGCTGTAGGCAGAGAGGACCTACTCGTGCTACTATAGTTCTTAACTTACACAGCACAATAAAAGGATTACACACACACACACACACACACACTAGTAATCAGTCCCGGTCACTGGTAATGTCAGTCACTGGTAATTAGTCACGGTCACTAGTCTACCCAAACTCAATCTATTCAAACCCGGCAGCGGCTGCCCTCTATTACCCAACCGAGCCGTATAATATACCGAAAAGATATCAGGGTATTCAGGAAAACAGGCAAGACAGTCGGGAAGTATTTGGCGGTCTGGATCGCGGTGATCATATAATATTAGAGAATTGGAAAATATTGTGCAGAGATGTTGGAATAAAGAGTATTACTGCTTATCGTAAGGTATATACTCTCCTTTCCCTTCTCCTTTCTACTTCTCAACCTCTTTAGGAATACAAAGCTAACTAATTCCCTCCTCCTTCTCTCATTCTAGGCACTAGCAAAACTCTGGACAAATATCTGGGATTTCGTCGACTCAAGGAGAAGTTTATAAAGTACTAAATGATAAAACACATTCCGAGCTAAACCTCTGCCAGCGAATTCTGCTGCCGATGTGAGATAGGACATGCGGTGCTTGCTTTGCTTTTCTATGTAAAAGAATACATAATTTTGATTTCTTACTTATCGAATATCTGAGATAGGATGGCAGGCGATCCTTAGGGTGGACGATGTAATGATGGATTGAACGGCCACGATGTTGACGCGTCTCGGCAGGGTCAGACTTCTTGACCTTCTCAAAAGTATCCCAACTACAGTCTCAGTCGACGGGGGCCACTTAATTCACCGTGATCCATCGATGGAATCCGCCGTTTGACAATTTTTCCTCGAAGTAGCCAAATCAAGAACCTACGGAATAAACTTTGTCACATCAAAATATATGTCATTATGTCCAGGCTCATCTATTAAAGAGGAAGCAAAGTCGCATAGCGTCTAATATAAAGTAAAGATAGGAACTAAGACTTTGCATCAATCGAGGATAAACAATGTTATAGGGAAGGAAGGGAGCACTTATTGACGGAAAGAACGAATTTCCTCGAAGGTCTACTATAGCGAGGATGGCATTTTAGAGCAAGAAACCTGGCCATATTTGAAAACAGTCACTATATCTAACGTTAATAACTTCGATAGCTTCGACCAATTTGATTGAAGGTGTGTGAAGTTATAATAAGAAAAGATGTCAAATTAAGGTGCTCAGCCATCCTTGGCACTTTTTAGTCAGCAACCAGGCGAGTGGATTTCGCTCAACTGCACCAACATCCTTCTCTGAATGTGTAGCTGTTTATGCCTTCTACCTATCGCTTGGGCATCTTTCAAAGCACTAAGAGCCATATTCTGTCAGATCGACCTTGCCGCAAACTCTTGCGCCTCCAGCAGCCTCAAGGTTTGTGGTCCCACTCTTCCTGACACTCGCCCATTCAGAACGATTCGCTCGACTAAAGTCCAAGGTTAACCTTAATGTGGATATATAACAGCCAAACACCGCCTCAATCCGCATCGATCGACAATCATCCCGGCTAAAATTATATTGCGATAATCCTCCAAGAGAAATACGACTGAAAGTTAAATGATCTTGCGTCTGAAGGCTTGATTTGATGGCTAGATCACATGTCCTATCCTTCTACGTTTCTTCCGTATCTTCTGTGTCTTCAACACGGGATCATCGATCGTAACGTTACTGCCGACGGACAAGTTGAAGAACTGGGGAACAAGAGCGGGGGTAGAGGTAGCACTGAAGATAAGCGGGATTGAATTGGGTGGTGGGATCCGTCGAATCGGTGCTACTTCAAAGCCTAACTGCGGCAAATTACATGAGCGAGAGAGTGTGAGAGAAAGGAAGGATCTAACTCCATGAGCTGGTCCACGAACCCTTGAACATAAGTCTGGCTATAGCGAATGACGATAAGCCAAGCCTGAAGCTGGAGACCTGCATAAATTATAACCCGCAGTCTTCCTTGTCGAGTCATTCTCCTTTTATTCATTCACCTATTCAAACTTTGTCTTATATCCTGCGAGACATATAATTGTACCATTCCCTCATTTCTGATCGCTTTCTTCTACCTATCTCGATCGATCATTGTCACTCTTTCAGGACTAGCCTTCAAACCAATCATCATAATGCTGTTTATCATTATCCTAATATCCATTCTCGCTTCCTCTGTCACGGCAATATGGCCTGCACCTGTTTCCTTCACGAATGGTTCTTCGGTTTTATGGATTGCGAGCGATGTTCAAGTAACCTATAATGGTGGAACTGTATGGTGGACTTCCCCTTATTTTAACGTTTTTGAGACTGAGAAAGTGTTGGGTGAACAGCTTCAGCCTTCAACATTCTACACTGCTAGAAATGGTTCCATCTTTACAAGTCAGAGCATAGTCCGTGACGCCTATCTCACGGCCATGAAAGCTATTGTTGAGGATAGCATCATCCCATGGAAACTAGTCCCTCGCAACGAGCTTTCTTCCTTCGAACCGCTGCGTGATGCACCACAGACGTTCATCAGTCAAATTGCTATCACCCAATCCGGTACTGATACCGCAAGCACCTTCAAACCACTTGCCGGTGACGTGGATGAGTCATATAACCTCACTGTTACTACTGACGGAAAAGCCACCATCTCGGCTGTATCTTCAACTGGTGTCCTTCATGGACTACAAACATTTACCCAGCTATTCTATCAACATTCCTCAGGAAATGGCATCTACACTAACCTAGCCCCTGTGGCCATCACTGATGCACCAAAATTCGCTCATCGAGGATTGAATATGGATGTGTCCAGAAATTGGTATCCAGTTGATGATATCTTAAGAACCATCTACGCCATTTCCATGAACAAATTCAACCGCCTTCATATTCACATGACCGATGCCCAATCATGGCCTATCGAAATTCCTGCATTACCAGATTTAGCTTCAAAGGGAGCATACCAAACGGGATTGAGTTACAGTCCCCAAGACATTGCTAATATTCAAGCCTACGCAACTTCAGTGGGTGTCGAAGTTATCATTGAATTTGACATGCCTGGACATACCACTGCCATTGGTCTCGCATACCCAGACCTAATGGCCGCTTATAACGCCCAACCTTGGGACACTTATTGCGCTGAGCCACCTTGCGGATCATTAAGATTGAACGATTCTGCCGTGGATACATTCTTAGACACCCTGTTTGCTGATATCTTACCTAGAGTTCAACCATACTCCGCATACTTCCACACTGGAGGAGATGAAGTCAATGTGAATGCGTACTTGTTGGATCCCACTGTTAATTCTAACAATTCGGCGGTTCTTGCACCCTTGCTTCAAAAGTTTCTCGATCGCAACCATGCTCAGATCCGAGCTGCTGGCTTGACACCAATTGTTTGGGAAGAAATGATCACCACGTGGAATCTCACTCTCGGTGATGATGTATTGGTTCAAACTTGGATCAGTGATGCATCTGTGGCTGCAGTAACCGCTGCTGGACACAAGGCGCTGGCTGGGAATTATGAGTTTTGGGTAAGTTCAGTCCCCCAAACATTTCGAGCAAATTTTAACAAATCACAGTATCTGGACTGCGGCAAAGGTCAATGGCTCGACTTCACTAACGGAGCATCCTTCGCAACATACTACCCCTTCGCCGACTATTGCTCTCCTACTAAAAACTGGCGTCTCATCTACTCCTACGATCCTCTCGCCGGCGTCCCAGCCGCGTCACAATCCCTCGTCGTAGGTGGAGAAGTCCACATCTGGTCCGAGCAAACCGATCCCGTGAACCTTGATGACATGGTATGGCCACGAGCCAGCGCAGCAGGAGAGATCCTCTGGTCGGGCAGACAGGATGCTAGTGGCCAGAATCGGAGCCAGATTGATGCTAGTCCTAGATTGGCCGAGATGAGGGAAAGAATGGTAGCTAGGGGCATTAGAGCCGGTCCTGTGCAAATGGTGTTTTGCACACAAAGCAATGCGACCGAGTGTTCGCTTTAGATTGTTGCTTCGAGCGTGTAATGATGCACAAAAGTGTTTTTCATTTCTCTTTTACTTTAGAGCATGGCTACTACAAAAGAGTAAGGGTGGGATCCAAAGGAGTCAGGTTGCTTATGGTTGCTTTCTTCACCACCAATTCACAGCTAGCAAAACGGGGAGACATTCATAGCATATACACATCATATTCAAACTAGCTCCCCTATAGGAGAAGTCTCTATGGGAAAGTCTTTTCTCTTGTCACAGAAATCCGTGAGCGCAATGACCCCCCGGTGCACTTGCACTGCACACTTCCCCGCACAACCCCACAGCTCCTCACATGAAAGCTCGGCACATCCACCGTATCCCAATTGAAGAGGATGACATTTACTGTAAGTAGCAATACGAACAAGCCATTCATAACCCTTGCCATCCAACAAGTTACTAATTCTGGTTCGCCATCCCTCATGTTATTTTGTTTCAACGCCGCAAATGCAAGTCCGCAAAGAATCGGGAACTCGGAAACAGTAATCATCCGACTCAGGCTACGGACTATTAAACACCATGAATTTCCCCAGGTTCGTACAGCTCACAGAGTATGTGTGTGTGTAATTGCCATCCTTCTAACTAGGAACGCCACGCCCTACCGCCCTACCGACCCCTACCGACCTCGAGTTTTTGCTTCTGGTAACAGTAGCACGTCAAAGCAACAACCCATGATTGAAGATATACTTCAACATGTTTCCCTCAAGACCCTTGTTCTCGTCGCTCTTGGCATTTTGATTCTTGTCAGAATCTCCCAAAATGTGCAGCGCGAGCTCAAAATCCGGTCTCTAGGCGGTCGTGCGAGGAAACATAGGACTTGGCTTCCTTATGGTATTCCTCTCAATCCCATTTCTCTCTTTCGGTTTATATTCATACTAATATTGTATTTGTTTGAATAGATGTCGACCTCGCCTATGGCGCCGTGAAAGCAGCCATAACACATACCAACTACCAATTTTGGTCAAATTACTTTCACCCGAGAAACGAAGGAATTCGTCGCTGGACATGCGAAGCTACACCCGCCGGTCTACGATGCATTTTCACGGCAGATCCAGAAAATGTCAAAGCCATTCTCGCAACACAATTCACTGATTATGGGAAAGGGGAGCCTTTCCACCGAGACTGGCATGAGTTTTTGGGAGATTCGATTTTTACTACGGATCTTGATCAATGGCATGCGTCCCGACAGTTGATCAGACCGCAATTTATAAAGGATCGAGTTAGTGATTTGAATGTCTTTGAGAGGCATGTTCAGGTGTTGATAAAGAAGATTGTGGGAGGGAATATAGAGTGGGATGGGAAAGGAGGGAAGGAAATCGATGTGTCGGATTTGTTTTTCAAGTATACTCTTGATGCAGCGACGGATTTTTTGCTGGGCAGGAGTGTGGATAGTCTTGAGATACCGAAGGTAGAGTTTGCTGAGGCGTTTTCGGAGGTGCAAAGGGTCCAGAATTTAATTGCCAGTGCTGGGTATGCTCACATCTCCCCCTTCCTCCTATCAAAGTAGAGAAGATCTAGGATTTTAGGCTAATTGTATAATGTGGAAAAGACCAATGAAAAGTTTAATATCAAGGAAATCCTTCAAAAAGGGTCTCCAAGTAATCAACGAATTCGTCAACCCCTTCATCGATCATGCCCTCTCTCTCTCTCCAGAAGAACTAGCCACCAAAACCAAAACAGAAGAAGGCTATACCTTCCTCCATGCCCTCGCCTCATTCACCCGCGACCGAGTCCTTCTACGAGACCAACTCGTTGCTATCCTCCTCGCTGGACGAGATACCACCGCCGCAACTCTTTCATGGCTATTCTACGAACTCGCCAGACATCCCGAAGTTTATCGCAAACTACGAGAAGAAATTCTGCTCACCATCGGGGAAAATGGAGCCCCTACTTACGATAACTTGAAGAGCATGAAATACCTGCAACACACCCTCTCCGAAACCCTACGTCTGTATCCCGCCGTACCCTATAACATGCGCCTCGCCCTTCACGATACCACACTTCCCCACGGTGGCGGACCAGACGGGCTCTCTCCGATCGGCATTCTGAAAGACACGCCCATTATCTACTCGACCCTCATTCTGCATCGTCGCGCAGACTTCACCCCCTTAGCAGAAGAATTCAAACCCGAGAGATGGGAGAAATGGCAGCCAAAGCCGTGGCATTATATTCCGTTTAATGGCGGGCCGAGGATTTGTATTGGTCAGCAGTTTGCGTTGACTGAAATAGGGTATACGGTTGTGAGGGTTTTGCAGAGGTTTGAGAGGTTGGAGGGTTACATGGGAAGAGTGGATGGAGGGAAGCCATGCTTAAAGGCTGAGATTGTACTACGGCCTGGAGAGGGGGTTAGGGTAGGGTTTTTTGAGAAGGGGATGGGGGGAAAGGACTTTTCGGTTGGTAAGTAGGAGGTGATTTTTGAAATACAGTAAGGCTCTGGTCGAGAACCAGAACCAGAAGCAGATAAAAGGTACAGTATAGTATTGTTTGGAAATTTTTACATTCTTTCTTCAGGTAGGCAAGCAAAGGATCTGTCATCGATAAAAAAAGAAAAATCATAAATACCTCCTTGACTGTATTATCATCTCAAGAACAAGGAAATCTACACAAGTTATTTCAACATCCTAGGGGTCTTAGCGTAGTAGACTCGTAAATTTGGAGAATCACTTTTTTGGGAGGCGCGGGGAGGGTTGCATAGCTAAGGTTAGGTAAGTTCTCAAAAAATGAAATTGGAGAGGAATTATGAGAATAAATGGGTAGGTAGTAAGTTAAATACGCTCAGGTAGTTTAAGTAAACTAATTGAAGAGTGGAATAGAAAGAAGTTGTTGGGATGATTCTCGCTTACTTACCGTGTTGGGGTTAGCGCATAAGTTACCGTGGCACACCTACATATAAACACCACTCCGTAGCACACAGAATAGATTGCATATGCAATTACCGGTGATACCTACAGAAGTATGATACCTACAGAAGTAAAACCAGATAAGAAATGCTCGAGTAAATCCTATCAGGCACTTCTCATTTCTCCCACAGATTCATCAGAGCTCTCTTACCTAAATGGATTCTTGGGGTTTTATCTCCAATATCAGATCTCATAAGCTTAAGAATGATTTGAAAGACTGGACTTTTATATAATCATCATCTTCATGGTTAGGAGTCCGGACTTCTGTATATATTTGATGGAATTAGACTCGACTTGTCTGCTTTATAAGAGAAGCTCAACTTAACTCGGGAGCTTGAGTCGGACTCGAATCTATAGTGATAATATACTAATAATAGCGTCATGCCGTCATAAGTAGTATGTAATATAGAGAGGGGAAGTCAGCCACTTCGAGGAGTATGGTGGGGTATTATAACTTTTTATATCTTATAGTTATATGAAAAAATCAGATCGCCTCAAGTCCAACTCGGACCTGCGAAACATTAGTTTGAGGCTTGCTCGGGGAAGGGAGAAACTTAAGGAGGTTGACAATGGAACAGCAGTTGTTTGGCAATAGCTATGAAAAGTTGGGCATGACAATACTTGGGCACTAAAAGAAAAGAACTTAACAAGAATTAAGTTCCCAGCGAAGGCGCTTGAGGCCTATCTTAGGTATGAAAAGAGTTCGTAAAGTCATGAGTTTAAGAGATTAAGAGAGTTGCTGATATTGCATATCCCGCATTTCGAGGCCAGATAGAAATGATGCAAAGCCGCTTCACGGGTTTCAGATTTCTAACAAAGTGTCTTTAAATATGCCTAATTTTCCTTGTAGTTTTCATTTTAGAGGGGTTTTACTTGCTCCTCCGCTCACTTACTTAGAGCTCCAAGTATTCCTTCCTTTTCTTGATATCTTCATTCACTTATGCTCATACTCGCATTCATGAAAATCTTTGAAGTGAAGTAAATTCCTCCTCAACCACCCAGCCTATTAAAGAGGAGGGGGATGGTAGGGCGAGAAAAAGAAAAAGAAAAACAAAAACAGATCAAAGTTTTTGGCAGTAGTCTTCGAAGACCAGCTACGGTTCGAAGAAGCAGTTCAAAGAAATGGGGGAGACTTGTTCAGAAAATGGTGGGTTGAGAGAATGGTGATATTTGATAACGTCTACTTTTAGAAACATGTTATTTTATTTCCTTGACGAGTTGCGTTTTTTTTTTTTTAAAGCCGACAATGATGAGATTAGATTAACGTAGATTGAGTGAGGATAGGTAATATTAAATACTATTACATCAGCTTATAAAAGAAAGAAGGGAAATCTGCTGACTGAGAGGAGGATTTCGTAGACTGGAAAGAATGAGAGTATACTAAGGAGAGGATTATAGATGAGAAAGCTATTGGAATCATGAGGTAATTTTTTTACTAGAACTTATGATAATGGATAACAAAGAATTAGTTGACAACGGTGAAAAAAATGTGGAGATGGCAATGCCTCACGGATAATATTTAAGTGCTTGAGGAAGATCAGGTGGTAGAGCGAAGGCGGGGTTGGGGATGAGGGAAGACCGTCAGAGAGCTGCAAGCCTATAGTCCGAATTTTCCCAGTCGTTCTGATCTATAGAGAATGAACAATTGTTCTATAAGCTCCTTATATACCTTTTACCCCCAACTATTCTTCTTTTTCACTTAGCCACAAGGAGCCTTAGCAGCCTTGTGACTAATCTCACCTAGAAAGAAGTCGCATCGATGATTTGTTTTCTATATAATTTGTTGCACGGGGGAAGAGAGGTTTGGGGAGAGTATCTTAATAAGTTTTGTTATAGTATTGAAGTATTAGCTATAGTCCTGAAAGACCATCGAAGTCAATAAGAGGAGTAGCGGACCATAAGAAAGTAAGGTGCGCAGATGTTTTGAAAGTTGTCATGAGTCTTCGGAAGTTTGTTGTTTCGATGAATGGATAGATCAAGGGAGGAAAGCAGAGGGAGAAATTAAAGGAGTAGGTGGTAAGGCGTAAGTTGAGTGATGACAACGACAGCATTGATTTTATAATCGGAAAGCTTCCTGAGTTCTATATTCACAGGAGAAGGGGCTGGGGGCATGCTACGAACTTATGCTGGGTGAGCTTCTGGAACATAATCTTACTTAATTACAGCTGTGTGAGTTTCTTCTTTATAGTACTTTCCTCTTCTATTTATCCGTCATCCGATTTATTTTTATTTGTAACATTTGTTTCTTATTCTTTCACTTCTCTTTTTGCAGCTAACACCTCCAAGTCCGACAGCCGAGTTATCAAGAAGCTTATATACCCCGTTTATTCTATCTTAAAGATCAACTAACCCAATAACTATAGAATCCATAGCCCATAGGAGACTACTTAGCCACAAGACATGGTCTTGGTCTTCAAATGGATGAATGAATTGTACAGTCCTCCAGCGACGAGACGTGTTCTGGGTGAAGGAACCACAGAGGTCCGTGTTGATGGGTTGGGTTGGGTTGGGTGGTTCTGGTTAAATACAGTGTTCGCTTAATAAGCGAGTTCTACCCTACCTGCTCCTATCCAAGAAAGTCCTCGCCAAATAAAGGTGGGTGATTCAGTACTGCACTAGGTTGTAGGTGTCTCTCAAAATCTTCCTTATAAACCTCTCCCCCTTCGTTCTCTTCTGTTGCTCTTGAATACCTAAGACTATGTCACTCATTATTACGCAAAGGTATTAACAACGTAACACTCGATGGCTAGATCCTGGGTAACTTACTTTGTTGTAATTATTTTGTAATCTATGAGGCTTCATATTATAGTCGACAATGTAACTAATTCCAGGATTGTGTGGTGGTTCCCCAGGGCCCGGAGGAGGAGGAGTATCCGTTTCTAGGGCTTCCGCAAATCTGGTGAGTCCAGTTTCAACGGCGCCGATAGTCTGCGAAATTGTGCTGAAAACTTCGTGTATGTTTCGAGAGTCCAATTTTGTAAGCTGACTTTCTCGCTCGTAGAGTCCTTCGGCGACGATAGCGATCGGGAGGATTTGTCCATGACCATACAGAATGTCTCCATAGCTCAAAGAACGATAGTGGAGAGTACGAAGCCACGCAACCCGCAAGATCAAGAAGTCTGACCCTGCCGAGACGCGTCAACATCGTGGCCGTTTCATCTATTATTGCATCGTCCACTCTAAGGACCGCCTGCCATCCTATCTCAGATCCCTATCGATAGCGACTGAAAAGGGTTCGATTCCGAAATCCCATCCTCCAGAACGCATCGCTAAGTAAGGCGTAGCTACAGCGGCGTAACGCCAAGAAATTCACTTCACCAATCAAATTCGTGAACCCCACGTATACACCTTAAGAGAGCCACCAATCTGACAAGGACAATCAAGCTTCCTTGATGTATTCTCTTATCGGCTGTGCTCAGAATATTCTTATGTGGGCTTCATCCCGTGCAATCCTGGGGCTCAGGTCTGGGGGAAGGATCTTACAATGCTTCGTTCTTGAGGCGACATTTAATGATTCCTCCTATTCCTGATGCTATCTTTGCATATGTTGGCGGATTGGGAGTGGTACAGAGGGAGGTATATGGATGGGGAGTATATATCATACTTTGAATGCAGGTTGAGTTTCGTGCTCCATTCACTCCAATCCTTCAGTCTTCACCCAGTCACTCACTTCTTTCGTCAATATTCCATTCAAGCCCGGTTTCAATATCCTTATACTTCTCACCATGAAACGATCCCCAGTCTTTGTCTCCATTCCCCTCCTCATGCTCTCTCTGAGCACTTTCGTATGTCTCCAAATTCCTGTCCCCTCTCCCATTCAAATCTAACTTTCCATAGACAACCAGCATTCCATTTTGGCCTACAGTCCATTCCACCGAACACTTCTCACTCACTGGAACTTCCTTACCTTCAGGTTATGCCTTCCAAAACGGTACCGGCGACAGCGATAAGAACAGGGATCATCGTCACCATAAATCTGGCGGGTCTGGCTTTGCCACCGCTACTGGCGGGGAAGGTACATTCCCTACCGGGAGTCCTGATGGGAGCGCCACTGGAGGTGGATATACAATGGCTACGACTACCTCTGAGGCAGTAGGCGGAGCTCCAACTTCAACTGCCGCGGCCTCGACGACTGCGTTTGCAGGCGGGAGTGATACGAATAACACGGCTTCAGCTCTTGCAGTGTCAGGCGTTCAGTAGCGCATTGATTTAAGCATGACATATGTTGGGACTATAGGCCGGTATTGAGTCGGGTCTTTATAGAAGCTGAGCTTCTTGGATTGGTGTTTGCGATAAGCAGCTATGCTGCGAATCGATTCCGTATATACAGTACATTTCAACTTTTTCTCATAGACTCGATGTTACGTTAGAAATAGGAAAAATTGGTCGGTCCCTTGGAATTGATGTGGAATCTTGCTTTCGATAATGCATTCACCCGAGTGAAATCTAGAAATCAAAGAGTTAAAAGTTTCCCTCGTAGCCTTTCAGCACCGATCTACAGGGAGAGAAACTCGACCTCCAGAGAGACTCATAATACTTTGCATGTCATTCACCCCCCGGTCATCAGCTACTTCGGTTCAACAAACGGATCTTGGATAAGTATGTCGAACGATAACAGCACACTACTATCCATTACCGTGATAAGGAGAAATGGCAAGTGACGATAGTCTATTGTCGAAATGTCAGCATTGACGCATTACTCATCCATCGCTTGAATTCCACATTAAGGATCGTCTAGCTTTAGAAAGAGGATAATATGTCTTCAGGGTAGATATGGGGCATAAAAGTGTTGCAAGCAATCGTTAGTATTTGATTTGAGGTCACAATCCGGGAGTAGAATGCTGGGTAAATATAAGTTCTTCACCGAATAACAAAACACTCAGGCACTAGTTCATTAAACAGTGAGCACCAGATATCACCCTTATCTATTCACACAAACTCAACAATAGATATGCTATAAGAGCGTCTCAAAACGCCCCAATGTAGGCAACATGCATGTCATTTGCATCACACTAGCACCAACAAGTTAGCAGTATATAAGCCAGCCAACCCCGACCGTCTTTCAGCTTTGTCATTAAAGTCTATGTGTTGCGGTAAGAAGCCAATGAAGTATTGAAGTTTGATATCATTAGGTTTTGTAAGTGAGAGGTGAATTTTGGGTAAGAGAAAGGAGGAAGAAGGGGGATAAAAATGACAGCAAAAAATAGTCTTGGAGGAGGAAGAAAATGTGTGAACGGGTTTGAATGCCTTTGGGTGTAATGAAATGCTTTGAATCATATTGTCTGCCCTTTTGAAAAATACAGAGAGCACCAATGGACTCGAAATAGGGAGCGGATTTAATTATGCAGAGGAAATTCTTGGCCTCTTCCAGTCAAAGTGTAAATATCCCTCTCTCCCCACAATGTCTCCTAGTGTTCGGTGAATCAAACACATAATCAGTCTCTAAAAGGAATCTCCTCTCAACCCTCCTCCTTCTCTATCCTTAACACCCTCCCCCGAACTCAGAGATAGGTCTCTATTTAAACATGACGGCGAGCCGCCTGCCCTCCCACATTTCCTATCCCATCCCTCGAAATTCACCTTCAAATCCCATACAAATGTTGATGATTTCTGTCCGCTCGACGTTCCATGCTCAGCGCCTCTGACGTAGCTTCCATCTGATCTCTCATCTGCGCAATCGCCGCTCCATGGAAATCATTCCATCATTAGAAACACAAGGGTTCAACGCGAAGGCTGAAGGCATTGCGGGGGATTCAATCAGGGTTGGCGTGGCTCTATCCAAAGGTGCTGTAACTTCCTTGCCCTTCGTCGAAGCGAACTAAGGTTTCGGTCATATTTCAAGATGAGACTTCCGACTTGGAATGATGGAGGATGGATGAGGGGATATATATAGTGTGAAGAGTTTTCACACTCAATCTTAGTAGCCGATACCTCATAAACGAGGCAGCATATCAGCCACTGACATCATGCTTGCTAATGGCATATCATAACAACGTGATGTTCTAACAATTCCGGCCGACGCTGCATAAATCGTCACGCTTTAGTTTGCTTTTCTCACTTTCCTCCGTGAATGCGAGGACAAAGCTAAGCAATGCTATATGTTTTTAGAAAGCACATTTCATTTAGAGTCGAAGTATTTATATTTCATTTAGTGTTGGGATATTCTCAGTTCGCCTTCCCTCGCCTACTTACCGGATTGGGACTAGTGCATGACTCATTGAGCATGAGCATATATCAACACCATACATAGCACGTAGAGAATAGAACCAAATCTGAACCAACTTGTTACTACTATTCCCTTGTCATCCTTGTTTTTCGTAATTGCAATTACCGGTGATACCTACACAAATAATAATAAACAATCAAGAATAATTCCTGTTATTACATACACTGAGAAGGAGTCAATGGGGTATTGTTAATCCCTTCCCTTCCACCGACATAGCTCTAAGCGTTGTCATTTCAAAACGACTTCTAGCCTATTCATTGTCTATCTGAATCTTCCTCACTGGAACTTGGGAAATTGCAGGTGTCAGAATTGTACACTAGAAAGGGTGATCAAACAATGATTGTTGGCATGAAATGATATGTTCCACATTCAAAGATCTATGGAAGAAGAAAATTTGGGGATGAGAGAGACATGACTTTATATTTAGTCTCTCTACTTGTTGATCCTCCATTCGACTATCGTTGAGATCAATTACTTACCGGTGAATGAAACTCCTCCCCTCTTCAATTCACCGCTAACATTACCTCCTACCCTCTCCTTATTCCCAGTTCACTAGCATTAAATAGTAGTATATAAATCCTTCTTTCCTTCCCAGACTTTCTTTCTAATCAAATGACACAACACGGACCAACGGACCAATTGAGGAAGGAAAGCCCGTACATATGTGAACTAGCAGAGAGAGAGAGAGAAAGAGAGAGAGAGAGAAAGAGAGAGAGAGAGAATGTGTGTGTGTAATTTGAAATGGGTTGGAAGTGGTGAGAAATAGCAACAAAACGAGAGCGACAGCAAATATATGCTTTGACAATGGGATAAGAGGAGGGGGTAGACCGGTACATGGTCCCTCTAAAACCAAGTGAACGAAAACCACTAATCCCAAATAAATTTATAACTGACCGCTCCTCCACTTCCTCCTACCCTCCTCTCTCTCCTCCCTCTCTCACTCATCTTCTTATCCTGAGCTATATATAAAGAAAGGAACACCACCCCAAAAGAAAAGAAAAGAACAAAGCAAAACCAGTGCCACTCCAACATTAGACATGGATCCTATACTATAAATCGTAGCTATATAAATAAATAAAATCTCGGAAAGGCCCTGCCCGCTAGCCATAAGCTTAGTCTTCCTTCATCTTAGGTGATTTAAAGAACCACTTTCACGAAATGACAACAGATAACAAGAACGACAAGAACAACAACAACAAGAACAACAACAAGAACAACAAGAACAATAAGAATATAGGAAATTAATTACGCATCCACTTATTAAACTGTGTAAACGGACTTGCGGAGAAACGGAAGTCGGCCTCGGGAAAGCTTAGCTATGAAGGCAAATTGGAGTCTAGACTGGGGAGTTGAGAATTGGGAGCGTGGTTGTTATTTATCTCGCAAAACTTTCTCAAAAAAAAAAAAGGATATAAAACGTTTCTTAGACTCTCAGCTTCACTGTCTGAAATTCACATGAAACTCAGAAAAGCTAGGGGGATGAATAGAAAATTCATTACTCTATTATTAAATAGTGCATAAGTCCATGGGTCATCATTATCATAAGGTCCTCCCACTAACTGCCATGACGCTTCTAAAAAGGCCGTTTTCTTTTTTTTCCCATCCCAAAAATATGTACCCAATCCAGTCATATCCATGAACATTTTATCCTTCCCAATGTAACTCCCTCCCTCTAAAACTCTATTCCATCTCAACATTTGACGAACACTTCTTTTATATTAGAGTAATAGACCACCCAAAGCGACAGCAGCTAATCCTAACAAGGTAGGCATAGCTTTCTCCCTCGCAACATTATCCATATTAGTACCCGTACTCAGAACTTTCCCATTCACCCCACCAGCATCAGGTCCAAATGTCGCCTTTCCTAAAGACTCCGTTCCTGTTTCCACTACCGTTGCCTCACTTGTGATGGTTGGAGTAGAAGTGATCAGAAAACCCTGCTGATCAAAACTCTTTGGAAGGGTTTCAAACCCGGATGGACCAATACTTGTAAATGCGAATCCTCGCGAATCCCAACCAGTGATGGTTTCAAGGCCAGCAGTGGCTGACAAGGGCGAAGAGGAAAATGACGAGAGGGCAGCTGATGAGGAGGGGGTGCATGTCGGTAATGTCTAGAACGTAAGATGTTAGTGAGGGGGGATAGGGAGGAGAGAGGAAGGGGGGAGATTTACGTACGGCTGCAGAACTTGCAGGCACTATTTTTCCGGAAGCGGAGATTTCCCATCCGCTGGGAAGACCAGCGGCTGAGGTGTACACGTTGGTTTCTGTAGATGCTGTGGCGGTAGCTACCCATGGCCAGCCGGTCTGTCCTGCGGTATTGGTATGACTACCAATTCCTGCGGGGATGGATGGAGAGAGGGAAGTTGCTGCCGAGGTACCGGCAGAAGCGGCTACTGTTGCTGAGTTTGGGAGATTACCGTTTACACTTCCTCCAATAGCTTCGATTGACGTCCAGTTTCCGGAATCGTCGCCATATTTGTATTCGGTCCCGGTGGAATAGTCGGTGACGGCGAGGGATTGAACAACCATGGTGAAAGGACCATCCGAGTAATCGGTCGGACCACGAGCCCAAGAAATGGTTCCTGCTGGGTTTGAAGGGTCTCCTCCAGACCACGCTCCAAATTTGATTTGCATAGGAGTTTGTGGGTATTGATTGGCATCGGCCGTGGCAGGAGTGAGAACTCGGACTACCGTTCCTGCAACCGACCAAACTACTTGTTCAGCGGTCCATTCGACTGTGTATGTAATGAATTCGCCTTGGTTGTTGGCTGCTGGGTCGAATGCTCCACGGTTGTATGTTGTAACATCTCCTTTTCCAAAGTAATTGGTTTGAACCTCTGTCGAATCTGCGCCAAGCCATTCCATATCGATTTCGTCCAAGTCGTCCGATTGCAATACCAACGTACTAACAATTCCTGCTCCGGGAGCCGCCTTCATGGTAATCTCGACTTTTCCGAACATGATGTAGAATATGCTTGCGAGTTGAGGAGCATCGCCTGACTTTGCAACTGTGAAGGAAACACCATTCGAATCATAGGTAGGAGACCCGGACGCAGTGAAGGAGTCGACCGAGCCTTTTGTGAAGTCGACATTGATTGATTTACCAAGGGCTGTGTCTGGAGAGCATGAAGCTATCTCGCTGTTAGTGATTTGTGACCTCTAGAGAAGACCTCGGACCTACAAGAATACAAGGGATTGCAAAGACTGTAGGTTTGAGCAAATGCCATGGGAAGGGATAGCAGGACTGCCGCAACAGTGCAAAGGATATTTGGAAGCATGTTGCTCGGAGTACAATGCTGAAACGAAGTTTGCGAACGGATAGTTGAGGTGTTTGTCTGCCACAAACTTCTATGGACAATGGATAGGACGGAGTGGCAGTGGATGGCAATTGAAGACTGGATGTTTGCTTGATGCCAAGAGAATTCTATTAATGGGAAGAAGTATTTGAGTGAATGTTGAGTTGACTTAACTTAAAGCTGTAGAGATTACTGCGAATTTCCCAGCCACCAAAACAAAGAACCGTCAAACAAGTCAAGTCATGCATCGCATCTAGCAGTTAGGACAAGGGTTCACTTCAAGCAACGTAATAGAATAGACGGGATAGCAAGGTTTGACATGATATGACATGACGTGATAATAGAGAGGTTGGCAGTGGGGACCTCGTGTTTGTAGAGAAGTATTATGTATATGTATGTATGTATGCATGTATGCATGTTATGTACGTGGGTTGTTTGGCTTGGATGTTGTCGGAGATTTGTTTTCTCCTTCCGCAAGCGAGAAAGGAGGTTGCAAAATGGACGAGGCTGGGCTGGGCTGGGTGGCAGGGCTGGCATTTTGGCCGGAAATGTGGAGAACGAGGCTATGAGAATTGAATTGAAGAACTCCGAAATATGGTACGGAGCTACTTAATAAGGAGAACTTCCTAAGGAAAAAGCATTTAGACAATTGCAAGACGCACACAAAGAATTCATGAAAATACCGCGGAACCCTTCCTTTCCTTTTTCTTCTTTTTCTTCTTCTGTTTTCATGTACCTTGGCTCGTCATCTGTATTGTCAGCTCAGCTCATGCAACGTTAACCTGCAGCTGGCCGAACCGGAATATCACAGACCATACCTCCTTGCTGGAAACATCTGTCATTGGTAGATCTTCGCTCGGTCGCCACAATGACCAAAGCGTCAAAGTCCTGGGGAATCATATTTGGAAGACTCGGGACTCGAAGGCAGCAGAGACAAAAGATCACAGTCACTGGTTACGCAGATGTAGAACAGCCGGCCTTCATGGAGGGGAGTGATGCTGCTTTCAACTGCCAAGTCGCCCAATTTGATTCAGCCATAGCCAGCCCAATCTGACCAAATGCGATTGAGTATTCGCACTATGAGTCGACAGCAGAGCCTTTCATTGAGAACAAGACAACAAGCTTTAGATGAAGTATTTCATCATGTCCTACGTCTGGAAATCCGGGGGATAATGATGTGGTACAATGCCGTGTGACGGTTACTTTATCCTCTCTATCGACAGGAATAAGCCCACCATCTAGAGCGCATTATTCGATAGAGTTGTACTATAACGACTGGTTATATTATATTGTATGACATGCGGAGTGACATTTGATGTACTTTACCCGTGCATGAAATTTGAGGTCAATTGGCTGAAGAGAGGCTATACTTCGAATGTCGAATGTGTATTGAGTGTAGAAGACTAGAGCTCAAACCAATCAGTTATACTTAGAGTAGTATTGCGTTGAGTTAAGCATACGTAAAACAATTGCATCGATGTCTTGGGAACCACTCATCATAACATGGAATAGGTATGTATTCTCTTGCTCAAGAGTATTTAAGAAGTCAAGATCCCAGACCGCTTTAAAGCCTGAAGCGGCCGCAGCCGCAGCCGTAGCCAAGAAGTTGTCCTTACTCCGTAAGAGGCACCAGTTCAGTAGTCCAATTACTTCGGCCAATGCACTCAGCCAATGCACTCTCTCTTTGAGATCGAGATTAACGAAACACAAAAGCCTCATAATCAATCACTAGCTTCATTCTTCATTCTATCCCAACAACCCACCTCCTTGCCTACTATCCCCCCCCAACACCAACACCCACCACACACACCCCCCACCTTCATTCCCGCATGGACGATTCCTAACTGAGATTGCTGGTCAACGATGACCAGAAAAAATGAAGCCTTTCGCAATAGCTCCGCGACGAGCTCGAGCACGGATAGTTGGAAATCAACAGACACCATTAAACCCGGCTCTTCAGTATTCCGAGGCCCATCGCGAAGAGGTACACCAATGCAGGTGAAGACAGAAAGGGACCGGCCCATCAAGTAAGCTCCCATCCTAATCTTCCAGCTCTCAGAAGATCCAATCCGATCCTAGATGTGGCTCAAACCCATCCTGCTGCTGGGGAGAGGATAGACACTTTGGACATGTTCCTTGACTCACGAGGGCTTACATTTTCCCAGGGTTGAAAACGATGCCCAGGTGTCCCCGACCTCTGCCGCTCCGCGCGCTGCCATTTCTCCTTCATCATCAGCTTCTCCCAATGTATCCCCTCGAGACCATAGGATAACCGACTTCGGTAACTACAGACGCGACCTGGCAGTCCTCGAAACATCTGGCGGGCGCATTCCCCAGATCCAACACAACCCCCCTACTGCCTTAGCCTCCCCGAACCAGATCGCACCGTGGATGTCGACTAATGGAACTTCGGTGGGATCAACAACCGCCTTCACCAGTTTCTACAATGACTCGAGCGATAACTTGTCGCAAGGCTCACAATTGTCCCCTGGCATAAGGCCGAGTACTGCGGTGACAGGAAATACCAATAACAGTGATTCCCCAGCAGACGCGTATTTCGGCGATGAAAGACGGCCTTCAGTTGCGAGTATAACGACTGCGAGTAGTACTGGATCGAAGTCGAGCATTAGTCGAGGGGGAATACATAAAAAGTTGCAAACCTTCTTTGGGGAGGACTTTCCTGGAAAGGATGGAGCTGGTTCCGACACTAGTCTCCCTTCTCACGGAAGGGAAGCTCGATCGCATTCGTTTGCGCGAAGCCACCGAGAAAGAAATCATTCATCCGCCACAGAACAAGGCCGGAGAGACGCTTCGCCAGCTGGGGTTGGATCTCGACCAAGAACTCCGGTTCCTTCTAGTGATGTTGTGCCGTTTTTGTACCAAGACTCACAGGTAAGTGAATTGATTCGGTTTTAAGTTTTGATTCTTTGAAGCTTCATCATTTTATGAAGTTGTAATATGCTCGTAGAGAGTCTGATTGACTCCTTCCTGCATGCGATAGAGCAATTTTTACTACAGCAATCGCTAACTACTATCAAAGGATATCTCGTTGTACGGAGAAGCTCCTGTTCGAGAAAACCTTTCAGGCCCTGATAGAGACCGCTACATAAACGACGGCCAGCAAGCCCCTCCGAAAACATCCTCTTCGTCCAGATCGGGCCATACCCATGTCCATCTTCATCACCGTTCTAACAAAAGCAACGACGATTCGAGGTCACTGCGCCCAACTGTTAGCAGGGAGGATTCCTCACAGAGTGCAAGGTTTAAAGAGCGTGGACCAACTTCGATGGGATCTGTAATGGGGTTTTCTTCAACGGCAACCTTGGTCAGTAGACCGCATAGCCCAACCCCAAGTGGTTCGAGTAATTGGAGCCAAATGACTACAAAGGGTGGAGGGAGTGATGGTCCAACGTCCCCTACAGCGCCAACCAATGGCAAACGTAGTCTTTTGGGACGCTTTCGGAAGCACAATAAGGACAAGGATGGCTTATCCTCACGTTTGAAGGATCTTCCAAGTTCCACACGGTCTGTTAATACGCCAGGCTCGAAATTCGAGAAGAATAGGCCCCAAGATTCGCCCGAGTTCGGACAATGGAGTCGAGAAGGAAGCATTGCAGGGCTGGATAGTAATCTTTTGGGCCCAGCACGCCAAAATGCTGCACGGCAAGGAACCTTTAATAAGTTAGCCTTTCGAAAAGGGCGGTCGACCCGCGCTACGGATGACGTGGAGCACCCTTTTGATCCTCTGGATCGACAAGATCAATTTTCTGGATCCGTTTTCAGCCTCGATACGAATTTGTCGAATATGGAGGGTATTTTAGCGAAGCCACAACCGTTGACTCCACTTGATAACAGCGTTTTTGCTGGAAACGTGGACGATGAAGCGAAAATAGATGCAGAGGGCAGCGCCGGAGGTCTAGGATGGAATGCGCCCGACAGCTGGGCTGTGAAAAAAATCAATGATGACAGTATGGCCCGTTTGCACGAAATGGACGAATCGGGAAATTTACCCAAAGCGGACGAAAAAGCTACACCCTACTGCATCCGGATATTTAGACAAGACGGAACGTTTGCAACTTTAGCAACATCACTTACTTCTTCTGTCACAGATGTCATGACTCTCTTGGGCAAAAAGACATTCATGACCGACAGCATTGATAATTGGCAGATTGTCATGAAGAAACATGATTTGCAGCGCATTCTTGGGGCTAATGAAAGACCCCTCGTCATACAGAAAAAGCTTTTGGAGCAAGCTGGATACGAAGACAGAGACAAAATCGAGGACGTTGGAAGGGAGGACAACAGTTACTTGTGCCGATTTTCGTTTGTGCCAGGACGTCAAAGTGGATACGCAAGTGTTTCTAAGGAGCCTGGAGTCCATCGCGTCCAGAAATACAGCCACGTCGACTTATCGGGGCGAAATCTCGTCACGATTCCTATAGCACTATATTCCAAGGCATCTGAAATCATCTCGCTGAACTTGTCCCGGAATCTTTCGCTCGATCCCCCAAGGGACTTTATACAGTCGTGTCAAAACTTACGCGATATCAAATATATCAACAATGAAGCCTTTCAACTGCCAACTAGTCTTAGTTGCGCTAGCAGACTTACGATTCTAGATGTTTCCAACAATAAACTGAAAGATCTTGAGCATGCCGAACTTTCCAAATTACAGGGGCTTATTAGCTTGAAACTTGCTAATAACCGACTGAAAAGTCTGCCAGCATATTTCGGCGAATTCAGGTCAATGAGGACTCTGAATCTCTCGTCTAATTTTCTTGAGACATTTCCTACATTTCTCTGCGACCTCGAAGGACTTGTTGACGTTGACATGAGTTTCAATGGCGTCTCCGAATTACCCAATGAAATTGGTAAGTTGAAGAATCTTGAAAGATTTGTGATTACGAACAATCGATTGACCGAACGCCTTCCGGAAACATTTGGTGAACTTGTCAATCTAAAAGAAGTGGACATTCGCTATAACACTCTGCACAGCATTGATGTTATTGCGACCCTTCCAAAAGTCGAGCAAATCTCCGCAGACCATAACAATGTATCTGTTTGCGAGTCAGAATTTACCAAAATCCGCGTATTGCGGCTCAATTCGAATCCAGTCACCAAATTTGAGATCAAAAACTCCGTACCGACACTTACAACGCTGATTTTATCGAATGCTAAATTAGCGCATATTCCTGATCCTGTCTTCGACAAGATGCCAAATCTCGTGAAACTTGTCCTGGATAAGAACCACTTAGCTAGAAATGCTTTGAGCAGTCTTCCACCAGAGATAGGCTGCCTGACCGAGCTTCGCTTCCTGGACGTTAGACAAAACAACTTAAAGAAATTACCTATGGAGATATGGTGGGCAAACAAGCTGGAAACCCTTAATATCTCATCGAACGTGTTGGACAACTTTCCGAAACCTGCCTCAAGAGCACCTCAAGTTCCTGGCGAAGCTCCCCCGCCGGACACAAAGAACAAAGATAACCAAGACTCGAAAAATTCGAGTTTCGAGGAATTGGGTCCCCTTGAAGCCTTTGGCCACCGAAGACCTAGTCAAGCTTCTAGCGGACTTCTGAGTGTCGGAAGCTCACCCGTGCCAAATAGTGGCGATCGGAAAAGTTCGGTTGTTTCTGTCTATGGGAAAGGCGGTCGAAAAACTTCCGTTGTATCTAGGAGTACATCTCAGAGTACAATCGAGATTGCCCCACCACCAACTACCAGAAAGGATTCTGGGATGTCCGCCAAACTCGTTAACACATTCGCAGGCTCTTTGCGTAACCTCTACTTAGCCGACAATCAACTTGATGACGATGTGTTCGACGAGATCACGTTGTTGAGTGAGATCCGCATTCTTAATCTCTCTTATAATGACATCAATGATATGCCACAAAGAACGCTCAAGAGTTGGCCGCAACTAGTAGAGTTGTACCTGTCTGGTAATGAGCTTACTTCTCTGCCATCAGATGATTTTGAGGAATTCAGCCTTCTCCAAGTCCTTCATCTTAACGGTAATAAATTTCAGACCCTCCCTGCAGAACTCGGGAAAGCACACAGATTAGCAGTCCTAGACTGTGGTAGCAACTCCCTTAAATACAATGTTTCCAACTGGCCTTATGACTGGAACTGGAACTGGAACACTAATCTCAAATATCTTAACCTGTCTGGAAACAAGCGCTTGGAAATTAAGCCTTCTGTACCCGGTGGAGCTGGTAGCCGCGATGGGCGTGACCTTACAGATTTCAGTGCCCTGCAACATCTACGAATCCTGGGTTTAATGGACGTAACCTTGACAATTCCACTTATTCCCGATCAGACGGAAGACAGGAGAGTGCGAACTTCAGGCTCTGTGGCTGGTCATCTAGCATACGGAATGGCAGATACCTTGGGAAAGAATGACCACTTGTCTATCATTGACATGGTTGTTCCTCGTTTCAATTCTACCGAGACTGAGACCCTACTGGGAATGTTTGATGGACAGGCTTTGTCCAGTGGCGGTTCCAAAATTGCTAAATATTTACATGAGAATTTTGGTAGTATATTTAGTGAAGAGTTGAAGAAGTTGAGTCCGGATCCAGATCTCGCCGAGACTCCCGTGGATGCTCTACGTCGATCGTTTCTTGCACTCAACAAGGACTTGGCGACTGCAGCAACGCAAAATACAGAGGAAAGATCGTTGATGTCACATCGCGGGTCGGCTGCTCCGGCAGTATTGAGCCAAACTGATCTTCATTCTGGTGGTGTTGCTACTGTGGCCTTTTTGCAGCAATCTCAACTGTATGTCGCAAACGTTGGGGATGCGCAAGCCATGATGATTCAGTCTAATGGCAGTCATCTTTTTTTAACACGGAAACACGACCCAGCTGAACCCAAGGAGCGACAGCGTATTCGGGATGCTGGTGGCTGGGTTTCTCGCCAAGGAAAGTTGAACGATATACTTGAGGTTTCGAGAGCCTTCGGATATGTTCAACTTATGCCTGCCGTCATAGCTAAGCCCGATATTGTTCAGGTGACCGTTAAGGAGCAGGACGAAATGGTGCTGATCGCTTCACGAGAGCTTTGGGAGTACCTTTCTCCAGAATTGGTGGTGGATGTTGCACGAGATGAACGGGGCGATTTGATGCGAGCCGCACAAAAGTTACGAGATTATGCCATCGCTTTTGGGGCGTCAAACAAACTCATGGTCATGATGATCGGTGTTAGCGATCTGAAAAAGCGAGCACAAATCAGACCACACCGAGTGCAGAGCTTATCATTCAACCCCAATACCATCATTGACGAAGGTTATCTTCCCGCGAAGAGAAGCAAGAAGAAGGGCGAAACCGTGGAAGACTCCAATCTTCGACGGCTTCAAGCCGAAGTTCAAGCTCCCGTCGGTGACGTTGGTATTGTGTTTACCGACATTAAGAATTCAACGAAACTCTGGGAGACGCATCCTAATGCGATGCGTACAGCTATTAAACTTCACAACGAGGTTATGCGTAGACAGTTGCGTATAATTGGTGGCTACGAAGTCAAGACTGAAGGTGACGCCTTCATGGTCTCATTCCCAACCGCAACATCCGCACTTTTATGGTCTTTTGCAGTTCAATCGCAACTTCTTGATGTTCAGTGGCCAGCCGAAGTACTTGAAGACGACTCAGGCAAGCAAAGATTCGATCATAACGGAACTCTGATTTTCAGGGGTCTAAGCGTGAGGATGGGCATTCATTGGGGCTCGCCTGTGTGTGAGAATGACCCTGTGACAAGACGTATGGATTACTTCGGCCCCATGGTTAATCGTACAGCACGAATCTCTGGTGTTGCGGACGGTGGTCAAATCACTGTTTCTGCCGATTTCATCTCGGAAATTCAACGTTGCCTAGAAACCTACAGCGAAAGTGAACGATCGGCGTCCACTGGCTCAGAGGATGCCTACGATAATGATGTTATTAGTCAAGCAATACGCCGCGAGTTGCGCTCGTTAAGCAGTCAAGGTTTCGAAGTCAAAGATGTTGGGGAAAAGAAGTTAAAGGGGTTAGAGAATCCGGAATACATCTATCTCATGTACCCGCACGCGCTCTCAAGCCGCATTCGATTCCAGACCCTCAATGTGACGAGCGACGACCAAGACGCTGCTAGAGAAGAACCTGCTTCTCTAACCCGCAACACGCAACTGAGCATAGATACCGAAAATGTCTGGGGACTATGGAAAATCAGTCTCAGATTAGAGATGTTGTGCTCAAGTCTTGAAGGGTATCGGGGAACCAATACGCCTTTGCAACCACCCGAGACTGCCTTGTTGGAGAAGATGAGAACCAGGGGCGGAGAGGTCACTGATGAATTCTTGATTAACTTCTTGACTCACCAAGTTTCAAGAATCGAGGTAAGTCGACATTTTTGAAAGGCATAAGATGATGAAATTAATATGAAAACAGACGTGTATCACAACTCTCGTGACTCGCCATCTAGCAATCGGCAGGTCAGAGCTCACTGATCTTGATCAACTCCGAGCACCCATGAATGATGTCCTTAATTCCATTTCATCTCAACTAGCGGAATTGAAGAAGTACAAAGCCAAATATGGGGAGCTAAGCGAAATTGAGGGAATGAATGGGAGAATTGAGGAGCTACCATAATATGTTATTCGACATGACATGATATGATACCGCAAAATAGAAGAAGCGGTTAATAACATCTTTTTGGAGTATATGCAAGCAAGGCGTTTTAGGCAAACACGAGCATGGACTGGGTTGGGATAATTTTCTACAAGACGGCGGGGTTCGTCAATTTTTCATGAGTCAACTTGTATATCATCAACTTCATTGTTCTGTTTTTGACCTCTTTTTTTATCTTTTGGCTACAGCTTGGTATCAAGTGTTCACTTATTTATATATGGACAAAAGTCAGGAAGGGTAGGGTTTAGAGAATTGGGTGGGAATTGGGGCGTGGAGTTATTGGTTAAATTCGTGCCTGTTTTTGTTGGTTGTTTTGTATTCTTTTGTTTGTTTGTTTGTTTGTTTGTTTGTTTGATGGTTTGCTTGTTTACTTGTTTGTTTTTGTAAAGAGCATAGGGTGAGAGGGGTAGGAAATGGATGGATGAATGATCGGGGTGGTTGGGTGGGACGGCATCTTTTATGACTTGATGATATTTTATTTACAGTTTATTTATTTTTTTGTGTTATGGGTTATAGGGAGATTAGGTTGGTTAGTAGGTATTGTGAGATAGAAGGTGGTGGAAGAAAGAAAAAAAGGACAATATTTTGCAAGCGGAAGCTAGGTGAAAGGAGGAGAGAGGAGAAGAGAGAAGAAAAGAGATATTTTGTAGTAGCGAGTGAGAGGAATGAGAGGAATGGAATGATATTCTTGCGTTCTTGCCTATTGAATGAAGCAATCTGAACTTGTGACTGCTTAATTTTATTTTAATTTTTGGAATTATTGTGTACTATAGACTATTCTCGTGAGTTGGATTTCTTATATCTGCGATCTTATTTGATAAGGATTAACATTTTCTAGTTGCGAGACAGAACGAATTTATAAAGGATAGGAAGGATTCAGAGAAGTAATATGAAGGAGGGAGGGAAATATATTTGAATTATTACAATCACTCAACTCTCTTACGTTCATTGACCTCTCTCTCTCTCTCTCTCTCCCTCTCTCCCTCTCTACTCTTCGCTCCTTCCTGGTCTTAGAACTATAAATAAATAGGCAAAGGGGAACTAATTGCAGATATAATGAATGCCAAGAAAATTTTTTAGGATACTGAATTAGAAGATGACTTGGATAGTGTTGGTACCAATAAATGTCTGGAATGCAATATCCAATAGAATGTAATGGCCACTAGAATTCAGTAGTTAGAGAATGCCTTCTATATATCTAAGAATGCAACGAACCCTAGCA
>QYAN01000155.1:0-15397 GCA_003988815.1 Chlorencoelia australis
ATATCGTGGCCGAGTACGATTCAGTGCGAGGTCAGCATTGTGCCATTGAATGGCTTCACCGGCTAAAATCCGACTGAGAAATAACTCACCTATAAGAATATCTCACCCTATGAGAATGTCTTACCCTATGAGAATAACTCACCCTATGAGAATATCTCACCTATGAGAATATCTTACTCTATAAGAATAACTCACCCTATGAGAATGTCTCACCTTATGAGAATATTTCACCTATGAGAATAACTCACCCTATGAGAATATTTTACCCTATAAGAATGTCTTACCTATGAGAATATTTTACCTATGAGAATATCTTACCCTATGAGAATAACTTACCTATGAGAATGTCTTACCCTATGAGAATAACTCACCTATGAAAATATCTTATCCTATGTGTTGAAATATGCTTCGTGTGCTTTGTAATAGCTTAGTCATGCACTAGTTGTTGGTGGCTGTTGGTGTTGAGATGAGGAGAAAATCTCTTCTCCTCTCTTCCTTCATCTTGGCTACTCCTGCTGTGCTGTAGATCTACTTAATCCTCCAAATCCTAACAGGTTATGAGCCCGGGTTAGCACTATAATCCGCATATCTCTATATACCTCTATACTTTTCCCTTTACCCAAAAGCACTACTAAACTAACATCAGAACGCCACAAATTAGAGTTTTCACCAGCTTTCAATCTCTTAAAAATATCTTCAAAACCTTAACAAGATACTATATTTACCTGCAAATAGGGAAGGATCCCTATTCTCGTAGAGGATAATTACTTTAAGTTCTTTATTGCATATAAGATTGCTTTAGCTACTGCAAAATGCCTCAAAATCGTTATAAATTAGGAGGTTGCTCTAGTAGGCCTTTCGGCCTTTGCTCAGCTAAAAGCTGAAGAGAAATTTGAAGATAAAATCGCTAATGCTATAGCTATTTTCAATAATTTAATTAAACCTATTTATCTTAAAAGTATCAGCGAACTACTTATAGTAGATGATATTATTAAAGCTTGGGATATTCTGGAAAAACTAGCAAATAAGACTATTAATAAAATCTTTATTAGTATTATTCGGAGAAACTTCTATAAGGAATCCTTTAATTTACCAGAATAGTTTATTAGAGATTTTATAGCAATCCTTTAATATTAGTAATTTAAAGTTGCCAAATCTATTTATCTAATTATTATCAAGGAGCTTAAGGAGTAGCTTTTTAATTTATTGCCAAATAATAAATCCTGAACTATTATAAGGATATACTGCTATGGCAATAAGCTAAGCCTTAAGGAATCAATAAACCATATTTTTGCTAGGGAGCAGATATATGGTCCAAAGAAGGAAAAAGCTGCTGCTGCCTTATCTAACGCAAGAGGCAGAGGCAGAGGAGGAACAAGAAGAGGTGGCAGAGGAAGGTACAATAGGGGTAGAGGAGGCCGAGGAAGAGGCCGTGGCAGAGGAGCTCGTGGCTCTAGCTCTGGAGGCACTAGTGGCAACGGCTCTGGAGTGAGTGCTGAAGGCAACTGTCACTTCTGTGACGAACCTGGGCACTGGATTAATAACTATAATGCTTATAAGAAGGCTATTAATAAAGCTCGAGCAAATAAAGGCAAGAGCAAAGTTAGTAAAGATGCCAAGATAGCTATAGATCAAAATACTAGCTGCTATTTTCCTTATTTAAACTATGCTATGAGTGTGAATAGTAGATCGCTATAGAATGTTAACTTAAGTGCTATAAAGTCTTTTAGTAGTATCTTCTTAAACTTTCCCTCTTTAAAATATTAAAATATATCTTATTTAATATAAATTGCCAATAGATTAACTATATAAATACTTGGCTATAATATTATTAAGTTTAGAATATTAAAACTTAATAATATATAATATATTTCTATATTTAATAACCTATATCTTCTTTTAATTTAAATACTTATCTTACTTGGCTTTTTAATATTATTCAAGGGAAATACTATAGTATATTTTAATTAAGAAAGTACTCTCTTTTAAGGATCAGTCATAAATAGGTTATATATTATTAATAATGCTATTATATTTACTGCTAATAGGGGTGAAATTATACTAGAAGTTAACGCCCTATTAGAAGAAACTAAGTTAGATCTCATATATAGAAAACTTAGTCACACAAACTACAAATATATAGCAAAGCTTACTTAACGCTTAATCAGATGTTCAGTTAGTTATACGAAGACTACTATAAGAAGAAAGGCATATAAATATTGCCTAGCAAGCAAGCTAAAAGAATTCTTTAATAAGAAGATCAATATATAAAAAACCTAAAGAGGCAAAAGGCTATATACCGACACTTTAGAGATCTTGCTAGTTTCTATTTAGGGCTATTAATATTTTCTACTAGTTATTAATAATATCTCTTATATCTACTAAATAGCTCTCTTCTTATTTAAAGATATTAAATTAATATTTCTAGCTATAATTAATATTATTATCTATATTAAAATAAAAATTAAAAATAAAATTATTAAGGTTAAATATAATAATAATAAGGAAGAATTTAGGCAAAGATTCTCTAATAAAATAAAAGAAAAAAAAGCAAATATAGAATTATATCTTATTTATAAATATTTAATAAATAATATTATAGAAAAGTATATAGATCTAATTAAAATAAAGCTTAAATCTATATTTTATAAAGCTAAGCTTTTAAGGAAATTCTAGAACTTTACTATAGAGTATACCGTCTAGATTAAGAATAAAATACTAACTACTATATTGCCATTTAGAATAGATAAAGGTAATATCTCTTAAGCTATTACTCCGCATAAAGCCTAGAAGGATAAACTTCCTAATTTTCACAAATTAAAAATATTTAGATATATAGCTTAGCTATTAAATTACCCTAGAAAGCTTTCTAATATCTTTAAATCCTATATTAAGAATAATTATATCTTTATAGGAATAAAGTAATATAAAATCTAGAGGCTATTTCACATACTAACTAAAAAGGTTGCCGAGTTTACTAATACTAACTTTAATAAATATAGCTTTCTTTTTACTAGGAAACTCAATAAGATCAGGGAAATAGCCCCAATTACTCTAAAGCCTATTAAGGCAAGAAAAGGTCGCTCTGTAATTCGCGCCGCAGGAGCTAATATAGTTGCTCAGAGTAGAATAATTCCTCTTGACCTAGAAGCTAGAGAAAAGAGACTCTTTAGCTTAAAGCTAGTAAAAGCTATATGTGCTATAAAGGCCATATATTTAAAACTAAAAATCTTTATATTTCTTAATACTTCTATATCGCCGCTTAAGGCTATTATACTTAATAATATTATAAGATTAAAGGATATTTTTCTCTAAAAGAAATTAATTATAAAAGAACTTATTATCCTAAAGAAAATAGGCACCTTTATAATTATATAGAAAATGCCACCAAGTAGCAGAAGTTTAATCTCTAGTAGGTAGATATTAAGATATAAGTTTAATAGTTAGTAATAGCTTATAAGAAGAAAGGCACGACTAGTAATATAAGGCTTTAAGCAATAAGCAAGAATTAACTACTTTGAAATATTTGCCTTAGTGCTATAATATACCACCTTCTATATATTATATATAAAGACAGCTGCTAAAGATCTTAAGCTAAATTATATTAATATAAATACTATATTTCTAAATTTATTATTAGCTAAAGAGTTATATATAAAAGTTCTAGAAATATTTAAAATTATCTGCCTAGAACTTGGTAATAGATTTATTAAAGCTTATCTTAAACTTAATAAGTTATTTTACGAACTAAAATAGGCTTTTAAAGCTTAATTATCTATAATATAAGCTTTTTTTTAAGAAAATTAGTTTAAACTCCTTTCTAGCTAATCTAAATCTATTTACTAGTAAAAATATTATATTTATATTATTTATAGATAATATAATATTTTATAAAAAGAGGTTTTATATTAATAAGTTTAAATAGCTAATTATAAATAAATAAAGATATAAGGATTTAAGGCTAGTTAATATTTTTATTAGCTTTTAAATTAAATATAATAAAAAGATTAAATTACTTTAAATTTACTAGTTAGTATATATTCGAAAACTTCTAAAAAGATTTAATATAGATAAGTTAAATCTAATTAAGCTATTTATACTAGCTAGAACTGTGCTAAAGGTTATTAAAGAAGATCTACTTTAAGGAAATAACCTTATAGTCTATTAATAGATTATAAACTTACTTCTCTATCTTTCGAATAATATTCGTCTAAATATTACTTATATTATTAGCTAACTAGCCAGATTTATATTAAAATTAGTACTAATTTACTATATATATACTAAAACCCTCCTTAAATATCTTAATAAAGCCAGAATACTAGAGATTACTTATTTTAATTATTAGGAAGTATAGAAAAGTAATTATAATATATAGACTAATATTACTTAAGGAATTAAAAATAATAAAAAATTTATATTAGAAATAACTTATATTTAATATAGAGGTACTATTAACTAGCTATCTTAATATTAGAAATCTATATTACTTAGCTTAATATACGCTGAAATTATAGCTAGATGCGCAGGAGTAAAAGAAATAATATAGATAAAGAAGCTATAAACTAATATTAATCTTTTTATTATCTATATTCTAATTCTCTATATAGATAGTTAAACTAGAATTAACTAAATAAAGAATATTAAATTTTATAATAGATTTAAGTATATTAAAATCTAATACTATTATATTTAAAATAATATAATTCTCAGGAATAGGCTAAATGTTTAGCATATGCCTAGAATAGAACAAATAGCAGATATGCTAACAAAGCAACTGCCAGTAGAAGCGTTTTAGAGGCATATGAAAGCACTTAGAATAGATAATAGAAAAGAGCTATAGTCGAGCAGTATACTAGTCCTATTTAGAAAGATTAATACCAAAGCTATGGTTGTCTATAGAGATTGTTGCTTACGAAGCATGGGGGTATGTTGAAATATGCTTTGTGTGCTTTGTAATAGCTTAGTTATACACTAGTTGTTGGTGGCTATTGGTGTTGAGATGAGGAGAAAATCTCTTCTCCTCTTCTCTTCTAATATAAATCATCATCTTTTCTTCCTTCATCTTGGCTACTCCTGCTGTGCTGTAGATCTACTCAATCCTCCAAATCCTAATACTATGAGAATAACTTATTTATGAGAATGTTTTATCCCATAAGAATGTCTTATCTATAGGAATGTCTTATCCTATGAGAATAACTCACCTATGAAAATATCTTATCCTATGAGAATATTATTATTATTATTATTATTATTCCTTTTAACGTCCTATATAAGTCGAAGACTATAGTAGGACGGCAGGCGCCTAGGGCGCCTAGCTAATCTAGTGACTATTTATAAAAGGAGGTATCTAAATATATTTTAGTAGATATTAAGGGTCGAGCCCTAAAATAAAGGAAAAATAAAAGAAATATAAAAGAAAGTTAGATTTTAGGCCTTTTCCATGCCTATTCTGCTTTTACATCCTCTTCTAGCTCCCCTAGCTCTCTTACTGCTACTTCTAGCTCTTTTTATAGTTCTAGCTTTCTAGCTAGATATTATTTTCTAGTATAAATCTGAATCTCTTTAAGAAATAAGATAATACTTTAAATGCCAACTTTTATATAGAATAGGCTTTTTAGCTCTATTTTATATTTTTCTAGGTTTTCTTTTAATTTAGCTTTTATTTTGGCAATACTAGGCTATTTATAGTTATATAATAAATATTAACTTATTTCTATCTTTCTATAATAATAGTAGGGGTTTTTAGCATATTCTAGCCAAGCTAGATATAACTTTAAGTAGCTATGCCTAATTTTGATCTAGAAATAGATACTAATATATATACGAATCATATCCTAGGAGAATTGAATTTTAGCTTTAATATCCAAGAAATAGTGGTTTTTATAGCTATTTGGGCTGGTTTATATTTCTTTATAGGCTTTTATAATATTAAGCTATTTCTTAATAGCTTGCTTCTTGGCTATATAGCCGATAACTGCAAAGCTAGTTTCTCAGGTTGAAGGGCGAATAGTTATAGCTTTTTTTGCTAGTTTATCTGCTAGTTTATTTCTACAGATATTAATGTGGCCAGGAACCTAGTTTAGGGCTATTATAGCCCTTTAGGCAATAGCAAATTTAGTAGCTTTTATAGCTCTAATTTGGCATATCTGGCCGGGGTTATTAGAGGGAGATTTGAGCCTATAAAAACTAGCTTGATTATCGCCGTAAATTATAAAGCTATGCTTAGGGCTGGCTAGACTATTAGCATATTTAATAGCTCGGGTAGTTCCTTTTAGTTCCCTATTATAGACTAGTTGGTTTTCGCCTATATTGGCTATAGCTCGGTAAATAGGCTCTGGGCTAGTATTTAGGTAATAGGCTATAATGCCTATTCCTATGCCCCTAGCTTTTTTTCTAGATAGATATAAGATATCTAAATATATAATATATTTATTGGGCTTTAGCTAGCTTAGGTGTTTTAGGTGGGCTTTGCTGGCTTTTTCCTTAGAAAAAGGGTTAATAGCTATCATATAGAGGGTAGCTTGGCTTTAGGGGAGAAAGTAGAAATATTATAAGGGTTCTAGATTATCTAGTTAAGCTATATTAGCTAGAGATTCTCGGATTTTATAGGCTTGTGGGCCTAGATTTTCCTCTTTAAGTAGGGAAAAGGTTAGATAATATAGAAATAGCTTTAGGGCTTTAAAAGTAAATCTTTTTAAATTATAGTTGAGACATATAGAAGGGGGTTGTAGGGCGGCTTTTAGCTTTATTAGAATAATAGATATTATTTTAAAAATTTTAAGAATTTTTTTTAAAGCTAGATTTTAAAGACTTTATAGTAGTTTTTTAAATTAGGCTTAATCTTTTTATTATATAGATAAATTATAATTTAAAATACTTATTATATAAGCTAGATAAATTTGCTATATAATAAATAATATTAGACTTTTCTCAATATTAGCTAGTTTAGCTATTCTAAAAAAGGCTAACTTAGCTTAGCTTATCTAAATAGCTATATAGTACTTAAAAGTAAGATTAGGATTAAACTAGAAGCCTAGCTATTTTATTAGCTTTTTAGGTTAGATAATATTATTAGAAGAAAGCTTTAGGCTAGCTAATTTAGCCTTTTTGCCCTCTATAAAATATATTAATTTAGTTTTAGCCAAGTTAAACTAAATAGTATTATTAGCTTTTAACTTATATAGTTTAGCTACTTCTTTTTCTAGAATTTTAATATTCTTTTTTAGGCTAGTTAAGAAGGTAAATAGGGCTATATTATTAATATAGAAGAGGATCTAAACTAAGAAAGCTATATTTGAGAATAAATTCCTAATATATATAAGAAATAATATAGGTAAAATAGGGCTCCCCTAGGGAATGCCTATATTAATTTTATTAAATTCTTTAATTTAGTTATTAAAAGCTAATTTTAGCTTTCTATCTTTTAGAAAAGAAGCTATCTAGCTAATTAGGTTAATAGATAGCTATAATTTCTATAAAATAGCTAATAGCTAGTTTTTAGCTATATAATTATAAATATCTTTAATATTTAGAAAAAGAGTAGATATTTTCTTTTTATCTAGACGCTCCTTTTTGATTTTATTAACTAGTTATAGGGCAATATTAATAATAAACTTTTTAAGCCTATTACTAAATTAGGAATTATATAAAAGTATAATAGTTTTAGCTAAGTATTCTAGCCTTTTAGCTAATATATATTTGCTAATTTTCTTTAAGTAATTTAATAGAGAGATTACCCTATAGGCTTTTAAAGTAGAATAGTTAGATTTGCCTTACTTTTTAAAGATAAATCTAATAGCTTATTTTTAGTATTTAGGATAATATCTAAGATTAATAAGATAGCTAAATAGCCTAAAAAAGATTTCCAGAATAGCTTTATAGGCTTAGATAATTATATCTTAGCTAATAATATCTGGTCTTAGTGTTTTTCTTTTAATTTTTGCTAAATATATTATTTCTAGCTTAAAAAGGCTAAGTAAAGGCCATTCCCAGTTTATAGGCTTATAGCCTGCCTAGTTAGGGGTTGGGGTATTAGGAGGGGAAGGGAAAAGAGCCTTTTTAAAAATCTTATATTTCCCTAAAAAGATTTCTATATTAGAAATACTTAATAGCTTTTCTTTTTATAGGTCTTTTATATAGGCTATAGCCTTATAAATAAATTAAGGGTTTTCCTTCTTTAGGAACTAGTTCTAATATTTTTACTTAGCTTATTTTATAGCTATAAAATAGCTATTTTTAGCCTATAAATAGCTTTATTTTAGGCTTAGATTTTTAGAGATATCTCTCTATTTTTTTATTATATCTTTTTATAGTTCTAGAAGCTAAGGGTTTTACTAGGGTTTAGGCTTAGCGCCTAGTTTAAGTCTAGAGATGCTACTTTTAGCTGCGGATATAATAGTAGATATAAGCTCCTTTGCTATAGAGTTTAAAAGCTTTAGTATTTAGGTTGAAAGGATAAATAGGCTGGGATTTAGCCTAGTATAAGGATTAAGTAATTTTAGAGAGCTTAAAAGCTTTAATTTGGCTATTTCTAGCTAAAGCTTTTTAGTAAAAAGAAACTAGTTTATTAGCTTGGTATTAAATTTAGGCTAAGGATTATTGCTAATTTTAATAATATTAATATCTTAAATAGTAAATAATATCCTAAAGTAATTTAAGCCTAGATTTTCTAGTATCTGCTAGTTTTTGATAAGATTGGCTAAGAAGGCAGTAGCTAGGGTAAAATTTAGAATTATAAACCTAGCTAAATATAGCCTAAAGAAGGTTCCTTGGCCTATAGTATTTAAAAGAGCTAGTTTATTTTCTTCTATCTATTATATTAGTTATTTGGTTTTAGGAGAGGGCTTGGCTAAAGGATCCTACTAGAGGTGGTAGGTATTGAAATTTCCTAATATTAGAGAACTAGCCTTTAGATCTCTATTAAATAGGCATCTTTCTAGGATATCTAGGTTTATAGGGCCTAGATTGGTTTAATTATAGATATTTAAGAGGTAGATTATTTGATTTTCCTTTATAATATTTAGAATAAGTAGATTTAGGTTATTTGGGAAGTTTTTAGCTTTAGCTATTATTGGCTTATAGTTATTAGCTATATAGGCTAGAGTTTTCGGGCGTAGTTTTTGGTAGTTTAGTAGGATTTAATTAAAGCCCAGATATATAATAGATCTGATAATTAAATAGTTGTCTAGATTAGAGGGTCTAGTAGTTTAGGGCTTTTAAATTAAGAAAATATTGATTTTTAGCTTAATAGCTATTTAGAGAGCTAATTCTATAGCTATAAAGCTTTAATTTAGATTGACTTATAAAACTCTAATATTATTATTAATTATTAAAAATAATTAATAATATTTTTAATAGTTTTAATTATTAATAAAATCTTATAGGCCTTATAATTAGCTATATAAGATTCTTTATAATTAGCATATTTAGGTACTAGATATAGGCATCTAGTTTCCTTAGTATTATAAGTTTTATAAATATATTAGCTAGTGGCATAGTTCTCGCTATAGAGCCTATAGGTAGGCCCTTTCCTCTTATAATAGTTCTTTAAGTAGCCAAACCCTTAATATTTAGGATATTAAGTTATAACTATAATAGAATATAGCTTTTTAACTTATATACTAATATCAGCCACATAAAGCCTATTCCAAATAGCTTTATTTGCTTTTTTAGCAGTAGCAAAGGCTATTATTACTAAACCAGTATACTTCGTATCTCTATTTTCCTTAGAGGAAAGCTAGTAGGGAGTACTAATTAGGGTTAGGCCTTTATTAAAGATTTTAATTTCGTTAATTACTAGCTCTATATCCTATAGGTTATTAAAGTCTATAATAGAAATATTATATAATATAATCTTATATTAGGATTTATCTTTTTAAAGAGCTTTAAAAGAAACTAGATACTTTTAAATAGCTTATTTTTTAAGTAGATAGTTGGCTGAGAATTGGCTAGTTATAGATAAAATTAGGTTTTTACCTAAAGACTTTAAAATAGAGGCTATAACTAGGCCTTTAACTCCTTTTTCTAGAAATGCCTTATTGAATAAGTTTTATAGAGCTAGAGGAGAGAATTCTATAGGGCTGGAAAGGATGAGAATAAGCCTATTAGGCTTTGCTTTTGATATAGTAGTAGGTGGGTTAGTTATAGCTTTAGCTTTAGGTTATATTATAGTTTACTTTTAAGTAATATGGCTTGAAGTAGGGCTAATATCCTTATTAGCAGTGGCTATATAGGTATTAGGTGATATAGGATTGCTTTATAGTTGGTTTATAGCTAGATTTATATTTAATAAATTAGAATTAGCTTTAGGTATAAGGGCTTTAGCTAGGGCTTTGGTTTTTGTTTTGATATTTTAAGTAGCTATTTTAAGATTGGCTATCTGGGAGGTAATAATAGTAGATATAATAGTAAGTTAACCTTTTTCTGTAAATTCTCTGAAAATTTCGATTAGGTTAAGTAGTTTGGCTTGCTCTTTTCTAATTTGGGTATAGCTATAGGCTTTTACTAGAAGATCTCTAGCTTTAAAAATAAGTTCTTTAGCTCTAGTAGATTTATTTCTAGATAATCTAAATTCTTTGTTAATATAAGAGCTAGTATTAAAGAGAATTAAGTATTTCTTATTTAAGTTGCGGCTTAAGTAATAAGAGGTGGCAGAATTCAAGAAATTTTTTTTTATAATATTGAGAGGGTTATTACTAAGGTTCTAGTTAATTATAGGGACTATAAATAGGCTAGGTAAACTAAGGGGTGGTAGAATAGGACTAGTAGTATTATTATAAAGGATTTCTAGGTTGGGGAAGGCATTGGCAAATGAGGTAGAGCTTATATAGTGGTGTAGGGGGTTGGAGAAGGGTTCTATTATACTAGGCCTACTGGCATTTACAGGGGGGCTAGAGGGTCTAGTATTTAGGGAGTAGGTAATTAGGGGGTTCTTCTTAAAAGGCAGGTGTTTGTGGACAGAACGCAGGGGGGTAATAAAACTTCGAAAAAAGTTGAACTGTCCTATGAGAATAACTTATCTATGAGAATGTTTTATCCTATAAGAATGTCTTATCTATGGGAATATCTTTCCTATGAGAATATTTCACCCTATAAGAATAACTTACCTATGAAAATATTTTACCCTATGAGAATAACTCACCTATAAGAATGTCTTACTTTATGAGAATGTCTTACTTATAAGAATATCTTACCCTATGAGAATAACTTATTTATAAGAATATTTTATCTTATGAGAATAACTTACCTATAAGAATATTTCACCCTATAAGAATAACTTACTTATAAGAATGTCTTATCTTATGAGAATGTCTCACCTATAAGAATATCTCACCTATAAGAATATCTTACCCTATAAGAATAACTTTCCTATAAGAATATCTCACCCTATAAGAATAACTCACCTATGAGAATGTCTCACCCCATGAGAATAACTCACCTATAAGAATGTCTCACCTATAAGAACGACTCACCCCCACAAACTCAGCGCTATATAAAGAGGCTGCAGGATTTGTGCAGAAAGGTGTAGAAGATCTCAGAAAGTCAAGGGTCTCGGAAAATGGCGGGATATTATCTATTCCTGCCAGTTTGCCCGACAACCCTCCGCCTCCCGCCTCCCGCCTCCCGCCTCCCGCCTCCCGCCTTCCGCCTTCCGAATTTGGACGCGTCTTATCACAATACGCGATATAGGCTTGTGTTCGATATAACTAATTATATCGTGTCGATCTGGTTGACCAGTATATAATCAAACTATTCATGTATTAGCCCGATCCCGATTTCGTCAGCTTCGAGTAGGAATCAAAGACCTAATTTTTCATCCAACAACTACCATCTTGCAATAATGTCTGAAGAGCTGCAATCACAATGGCTTGCCCCTATTGCTTTCAATCATTTCCAACTCCAGGTGAACTGCGTAGTCATCTTGAAGCTGACAGAGTATAACCAATCTATTTATTTCGAGATCTTGCGCTCACATTTGGCAGTTGCAAAAAATCCTTGCTGAAATTCAAAAGGTCCTCCTCTATCAGACTTGCAATATATCAGGAGATGTACTCAACCACAAAGAGATTGATAAATATTCAAGCCAATCTCCTGAATCCTCAATTGAAGTTCGTATCGCCAAACCTCTCGATTTGACATGCCCTCATGTGGATTGCAAAGACACGGAGAGGGTAATTTATACCAAAAAACCCAATTTATTGAGGCACTACTAAAGCCGTGAGTCCTTCCATTCTAAATTGTGAAAATAGCGGCACTATAACTAAAACTGTTTAGATATTGCATGCGATGCGAAATGCCCTTTCTGTGATACCACTTTTACTCGTCTTCGGCAGTGGGTTAAGCACTTTGATAAATGCAAGAAGAAAGGGCGAGGCTTAAATGGAAGACATTCCGAGGCCTCTCGAGTCAAGAGAGATCTTTGTCAGTCAGCGAGCGAACAATTAGATCAACAATTGGAAGCTAGAGCAGCCCTAGAATTACGCACGAAGAAGGAGACACAAAGCAGGGAAGGGATACAAGAGCAAGCAGACTTAGTGGCGGAAGGTAATAACTGGGAAGAGGACGGTGGAGATTCCTCAGGTGTGTTATCAGTCAAATCCACGTTGATTTCATTGGATTATCTCACCAAGCATGTCATTATACAGGATTAGCCAATGCAATGCACGACAGGCCGCGAAAACGCCAACGAACCGAAACGCATTCCGCTCCGAGCTCTGATGGCAGCGACCTCGGTATATCAATAGGGTCGCGTGTTCATTTGCAGTCCCTACCAAAGTCTATGTCAGAGTCTGAGACAGATCCCTGCGGTATGAAGGCCAGAAACTTCAAGCTTCCGGCATGGAAATTCTGCCCGTCTTGTAGAAGGAGTTCGGTCAACCCAAAAGGGTGAATCAGCAACGGACTTGATGGAACTTGAGCAAATGGATCACGCAGTTTATCCTGCTCACCCTGTTCACCCTGATGGATGGGCAGAATCCGTCTTTGCTGCTGAAGATTTTAATCAGAATCGACCGATAGATTACAGAGCAGTTCCTATCCATCCTGACGGATGGGCAGGAGCTGTCTTCGCTGGTGAAGATCTGGGTATATATGCGACTATTCCTGTACATCCCGATTTATGGTTACAGTCGGTCTTCACTGATGGTCAGTCTGGTGTGGCCCAGATCAGAACAGAATACTTCTCGGGCTTTCCCGTCCACCACGTCGACTGGCCGCAATCAGTTTTTAAAGATGGCTCCTCTCGCAAAACAGCTCTAGGAGTAATATGATCTCCTAGCCACTTCTCTATGGCATTTGCAAGGGTTCTGATTTATGGAGAAAGTTGGGTTGTCACATATATAGTTCAGGTGCAACCTTTGACACAATCATGAAAGCCACGGTAGTCGAACCCGGCGATATCACGACTGTCAGCTTTGTTAGTAGTGCCCTTATTATTCTATAAGACGATGGAGATTTTGGCCATGAGAGCGTTCTCGAAAGCGTCGCGGCTCAAGATGACCTGGCGCGTCCCACACTTCCAAGTCTGCCTTCTATACCCTTTCCAGTTCGCGACAAGTCAGTATATAAGCATCCATGCCCATTTGGCTATCTGCAAAGCTAATATCTTGCGCAGAACTTTCGGCGTATGCTGGGGCGGTACTTCTCCGGGCGATACGAAATACTTTCGGGTCTGCAGATATATAAATTCAGCGAAACCAGAGCTATTCCATGGGATCCGGAAGGACAGCAGAGACTGGTCGCACATTATGTGTTGAATGATATATGTGTAACTCCACCTGATGGTGAGAAGGTCCTTGTGAAGAGGGCCTCCATGTTCGTCTGCTCAAATTGTTAATTGAGCCTTATCTTTACTGACGCTGGAACCAGAATCTTCTGCCCTCCATACTGCCTATCGATCGTCGTTTCTCCAGCTACTCCAGATCAAGAATGCACTGTCGTAACAGTACTCACGAGAGCAAAGGGATGATGTCGGATACACAAGAGATCACTGGTTGCGTGGACGTAACAGTACTCACGAGAGCAAAGGGATAATGTCGGATACACAAGAGATCACTGGTTGCGTAGACGAATTGGGGGGGACACTGGTTTTGTTTGCAGGGCCGCGGATGTACGATTCTTGCGTTAGTGCGGTTCTGATTTAGCGATATTGAGAAAGCATTTATATTGATCGCTATTTGTTATAGGATCTAAATAGCATGACTGTTGAAATATGCTTCATGTGCTTAGTAATCTATTGGTAAGCTACTAAGTGTTGGTGGCTGTTAGTGTTGGTATTAGGAGAAAACTCTTCTCTCTTCTTCTAGTAGAATATTATCTATTATTACATCCTCCTGATTATCATCTCTACTGCTGTGCCTTGATCCTACTTGCTCCTTCAAATCGTAACAATGACAACTATTTACTCTCCATTTGCGGAGAGAAATATTTTAGGCTTTTGATCAAGACCTCGCCGCCATCAGAGCCTCTACCCATGCCACGCAATCATAAGGATCAGATGAGATGTCCTTTCAGTGCTACTTCAACTAGTCCTCCTTGTTATGTTCATTACGGCTGCCCTAAGAAGTCTAGACTATTAGTATAAACTTTAAGAACAATATCGCGAGACTTACCACATAGAGCGTGTGTGACAATTCAGCGCATATACAGCCTACGTAAACGTACTACATAACCCCTTTAATGTCACCATGCAGACTAGACGAGAGAGGACCCATTAAATAGGCAAGGATAACCCAGTTATACAAGATATAACTGTGTATATACTTAAGGAGGAGACCTCGCACTCTCCTGAGCTTCCTTTCTCTTTTCTTTTCTCTTTAGTTTAGTCTTCTAAGAATCAAAGTCAGTTCATCCGAGCGTGAAGAAGGCATAGAGTTTGATAAGACTATAGCAGTAACCGAAAAGGATTATTACGAGAAGGAAACAGATATCCTCAGGGTATAGTGCGAAATGTGGTAAGAGCTTTACTATCTTCGTAGATAATAGCCAGAGAGCGAAGATGCAAAAGATTAAGAGGCGATGTAATAGATCCCACGGAATAGTGCTACGGTGGAGGAGGAAGCCAAATAACGGGTCAGTTATCAATAAATGAGATAGTATCGCAAGGAGTAATGCGTATAAACTCTAAGGTGTCTGTCTGTTTATCACATATTAGTAAATAATACGAGACAAGGAGGGGATATATATATCCAAACACGCTACTCGAAGACGACACTCTTAATATTGCTTCGCCAGTTACTTCGGGCCTAATAAAGACATTGCTTCAAAAATCCCCAACCAAATTCTAGGGTAGTTAGAACTTCTGCCTCTTTAGACATCTGGATCCGGATGTCCCAACCCTTGGCGACGAGAAATCGTATGACGAAATTATTATCATCGGAGTTAAAAGGCCTTCCCA
>QYAN01000156.1:0-14071 GCA_003988815.1 Chlorencoelia australis
AATTTTATTTTTTATTAAAATATATAATTTAATAAAATATTAATTATTAAATAATTTAGAAATATCTAGATATTTTATATTATAAATAATATTTAGAAAGAAGTTTTTGTATAAATATTATTTTTTATTTATAAAGATATATAATTTTTTCTTTTAATATTTTTAGAATTTATAATTTAATTTAAATTTAATAAATTATATTTATTTTTAATATTTTTAAATTAATTATCTATATTTATCTTATTAATCTTTATAGCTAATATATCTAGTTTATAAAAGTTATTTATATATAATAAATTAGAGAGAATATTAATATTATTTTAATTAAATATAAAAAATATAAAATAATAAGGTTATTTTAAGAACTAATTTCTCTTATTAGGCAGAGAAAATAAAGATTTATTATGCCTAATAAAGCTAGGAGATATTACTAGGATATATTTGAAGGATTTATTAGTAGGTTTTATCTGATTTATAGTATAATTATTTGAGTAGTTATTATTGCGAGAAATAGAGAGATTAGAAGAAGTTATTTTTAAAGAATATAAACTATTCTTTATATTATACTCTATAATAATAGCAAAGTTAGTATTGAGGTTTTAGATATTATGAGTATATTTATTTAAGCTTTTGCTAGTTTTTTAGTAGTAAATAATAAATTAATATAACTTAGCTATAATTTTATTTTATAGAATAATTTAGAGGTTTTTATTATTTTTTATATTTATAATATTAATATATATATAAAATTTCTTATAGAAATTATAAAAGAGGGAGAGTAGTATATAGTCACGTATACGATAAGCAGTCTAGGACAATAAACTAATATTATAAACTTCGAATATAAGTAAGAAGAAGTAATAGTCTGCTATATATAATACTATATATAGTATATAAAGCCAGGCAAAGGAAAAACTATATCCCGAAAATCACCTGATATATAGGGTTCTACCCTATTATATTTATCTCTACCTAAATATATAGTCGCCCTATAACTATAAAAGAAAGAAAAATCAGTATTTATATCTTTTGCCAATCCTATAAAAACTATTTAAGTATTTCTGCCTCTATAAAATCTAATTCTATCTCTATAATATAGCTTTTATTATTATTACTATCTCCTCACTCATTCTCCTCCTCACCCCCCTCTAGATCTACCTCTATATTTATATCTATAGACTCCTCGCCGGCCCCTAGTTGCTATTTATAGAGAAAATATAATTTTTCTTTAAAATACTTAATTTCGGCAATTCTTACTTTCTTAAATAGGCTCTTAACTATAATAATAGCCTTTACTTATTAGGATCTAATAAATATAAGTACTTTACTTAGCAACCCCTTTAGAAGTATATCTCGTTTATATAATATAGATATAAAATTCTACTAATAATAATATATTAATATATTTAATAAGATATTAAAATTAATTAATTTAATAATAAGAAGAAACTAATAGAAAATAATTTTATAATAATTTATAAGACTAAATAATATAATATATAATAATATTATATCTTAATATATTATTAAAAGCTTTAACTATATCCCTAATTCTATAATATTTAATATTTCGAGATCTTTTTAAATAATAATAAATTAAAATAATATAATTCTTTTAGTTGCTATTATAGGGCTATTAGCTCTATAGGCAATATAAGATATTATAATTTTCATATTTCTCTTTTTATAAAGAACTTTCTTCTAGTTTATACTAAGCTTTGCTATATTCTCCCTAGTAAATATATTCTTAATTATATAATATATAAATTTATCTTTTCTCTATCTTTTATTTATTATCCTAGCCTATTACTCTTTTAGATAGTTATATATTTCCGAAATAATAATAATAATATTAATATTATTTTTATTATCTATTAATATAAAGTCTTAAATTATATTACTATCCTAATTAGTTAAAAGTAAATCTAATATATTAATATTAATATATCGAAAATATATTTAATTTCCTAGAATAATATATTTTATATAATAAAGATATATTACTAGTTTCTATGCCTTATCTAGTTTGAAAATAATATATAATATATAATATACTAGATTCTATTTAGCTAATTATTAATATATAAAATAAAATATATTTTAATATTATTTATAATTAGGCTTTTTATTAATTTCTTTAAAATAATAATAATATATATTAAATTTTTTAAATACTAATTATTTAATTAGAAACTTAAATTACTATCTAAAAAAATTCAGATTTAATAAGCCGCGCAACTTTTATTTATTTAATATATTAGCTTTAGCTACTAATTTTAGAATTTTTATTTAATTAAATTCAAATTCTACTTATTTAAGAAAAAATATAAACTTATAAGGCCCAAATCTATCCGATAGATATACCAGCCTATTTATAGCCCTAAACTAGCTATATATGCCTTTATTAATCTTAAATATATTAATATATAATTAGTTATTATATACTGCTCTTAGCCTTTCTAGCAGCTATAGTCTTTTTAGACGCTTAATTTAAAGATTAATATATTCTCTAACTATCTTAAGATAGACATAATAAATATACTCAAAGTTTAAGCCCATCTTTAAAGCACAAAAGGCAGCAGCCTAATCTACCGCCCTTTTTCTGCCCATGCTCTCCTTCTATAAGGCTAATATATTATCGCTATATTTATAGTATTTACTTATCTGCTTTTATTTAACTATAAGCTTCTTATACTTTAATTCCAATATACTTTCTTCTCTACTATCCTCCAAGCTGGTCACATTACGTGCGCGCAGCTAAGCCGATACCCCGCGGATCGGCGCGTTTTTAGGCTTTATATGCTTAATTTCCCCCGCCGGGCGGGGAAAATCAGACTAATATGCCACCAATTACCACAGCAAATAGCCTCCCTTCAGAAATAGCAGCACGGCGTCTTTTCTGCCTTTCTAGTTCCTTTATTTTTTGCTATTAGCCTTTAGTTATAATTCCCTCCTTAATCTTATTAACGGCCTCGCCTTCCTCCTCCTCTTCTATATTAATATTCTTTTCTTTTTTATCCTTATCTATTATTTCCTCACTTCCCTTCTTACCAATTCGCTCCTTTTTCCCCTTCCCATCTTCTCTAATTAGGGTTGCCGGCTCCTAAATATTGCCTCTTTTTTTAAACGGCTTTAAGTAATTCCCTAAAAATATTCCAGCTAGCCTAATTTTATTAAGCTCTTAAAGAATATAAATCCCTTTGCCTAATATAGCCTCTTTAATCTAAAATAGTTTTAGCTATTTATATCCTAGCTTTAGCTTAGTTAATATATTTATCTTCTATATTATATTATATAATAATATAATATTTCTAGCTTTTAGCTCCTTAATTCGGATTTTATTATTATAATTAAATTAATCCTTTTTTTAAATATATATATACTTTTATTAGGCGGCGGCCTCTTTTAGATTTATATCCCTTAATTAGATTTATTATATCCTTAATACTAAAAGTTTAATAATATTTTAAATAATATCCTAGTTAAATATCCTCTAGATAGGCACCTTTATTTCTATAGATAAAGTAGCCTTTAACCTATAATTTAAATAAAATAATATATATCTTATAATGCCTTTAATTATTATCTAATCTACTAATAATATAATATATAAGTTTTATACCTAATTACTAAGCTTTTTATTTATTATTTTTACTAATATATTAATAATAGATTTATATCCTTTTTTTATTATCTTATTTATAAGGGCATAATAAGCTAATATAATTATCTTTTTTATATTATATTTTTTTACTAACTAAATTATATACTTCTTATTTTCTAGCCCCTTATCTACTATAAGCTTCCTAAAAATACTATATCTATAAATAATATCTTACTATAGGAAATCCGCAATAGCCGTTAAATTAATATTACTAAAAGCTCTAGCCTTAATCTATCTAAATAAGTTATTTTTTGCTATTATTAAATACTTCTTATCTTAATATAGCGGCATATAAACTATATCTATCTTAACTTTCACCTATAATATACTAATTTAAATAGAATATAATATTTTCTTATTTCTAATATCTTTATAAAATTGGCATTAATTATAGCTAATAATAAATTCTTTAATATTCCTATAGCAAAAATCCCAAAAATATTATTTAGCTACCTTATAATATATTATCTTCTTTCTTCTATACCTAGATTTATTATATAAGGATTTAAGGATTATTTATCTTTTATACTTTAAGTTTATTATTCTATATAATAATAATTCTTTATTTGGCTATTAATAGAAAATTTCTTTTTATATAATATAATTTAGTATCCTCTTTTTAAATTCCTGAAAATCTTTTTTTTCTATCTTACTTAGCCTTCGCAAAGATAAGAGAAATTTAGTAATAAATTTTAAATTAAAACTCTACTTATTTTTTAATATTAATTATATTTAAGCTAGCTATATTTTTATATTATTTTCCCCTAGATATATTATAATAGCTATATTTAGCTAAATATCTATAAAATTATTAATATCTTCTTCTAGTAATTTCCTTTTAATTTTAATATTAATAGCTAGCCTTTAGAATAGCCTATTAATAGCTATATATTTTATTTTAGAGATATATTTTATATTAAAATTAAAAAATCTAATCTATATAATTTATCTAATTAATAATATATCTGGCAGATTTATTATAAACTAATTTAATTAAGCTATTAATATTATAATATTAATTTCTAATAAAAAATATATTCTATAAAATAATTTTTAAATTTTCTTTAATATCTTTAATATCTCCTAGTATTTATATTTAATAATATTATATTTTTATTTACTTAAAAATTAAATCTTATTATTATATTTTATTAGATAATATTTTTTCTTCTTATTATATTATATTAAAATAGCTTCTTATTTCTTTAAACTAATATTAATAGCAAAAATAATTAAACTAATATTTAGAAAAATATCTAATTAAACTAATATTAATATTATAATTAAGGCTACTTTTAGTAAATTCATAGCTTAATCCTATTCTACTCCCTAGGCAAAGGCAACCTCTTTTTATATTAGCCTATATAAAAATTTAGTAACCCCCGCAAAATCTATAATCTAAATCTAATAATAAATATATATACCTAAAAATATATAAATTTCAGTAATATTTATATATTCTTATTAATTTAATATCTTAATAACCTTCTCACTATTAGGCCTTTGCCTCTTTATAATATATATAAAATTAATAAGCTTAAATTCTATAATATTAAACTATAATTTTAATTTAATAATAACCTTAAACTTTTTAATATCTATAAATATCTTATTAAGATTTATTAAATATTCTAAAATAAACTTTTAGACTTTAGAAATAAATTCTATATTATTATATCTTAAATATAAGCCTAATATAAAGATATTATTAATAAAAATATAATATTATTAAGAAATATAATTTTTTAATATAATAATATTAATTCTAATAAATTAGGCTATTAAATTTATAATATTCTATAATAATTATATATATCTTAATAATTCTAAGAAAATTATAAATATAATTATATCTCTAAACTTTTTAGCAAATATTGCCTAATTATATCTAGAGAAAAAATTAATTAAAAAGATAATTTAATAGCCTATAAAATCCTTAAAGATTTCTTCTATATTTAATAATAGATTTATATCTCTAATTATTATAATATTATATTTTATAGCTATATTAATTATTTAATATATATTATTTTTCTTTTTTACTAAAAACTATTAATTCCTATATAAGCTATAATAAGACTTAAATATTCTAGCCTAAATCTTTTCTTCTAATATTTCTATAATAAGTTATTATAAATATTTAAAAATTATAAATTCTAATAATTACTAGGCTTTATAGAAAATTATTTTAATTATCTATAGAAAATAAACTTTCTTATAAATAATTTTATATTCTAAAAAGTTAAAAATAATTCTCTTCTCCTTTCTATATAATAACTCTATTAGGAATTCCCTCTTTTTTAATTATAACTCCTCTCTAAAAATTATCCTATCTAATTTTTTCTTTATTAATTTATTATTTTTTTTTATATCTAAAAACTTTAATATAAATTATTTATTAAATTTAATAAGAGCTTTTATAAGTCCCCTCTATTCTTCCTTATCTATATAAAATTATTTCTAATTATAATTTTCTCTTAATATTAATCTATTTAATTTTCTCTTCTTTATAAATATAATCTTATCTACTTTTCTTTTATAAGCCCTCTAAATATTAATAATAAAAAATAATATTTTTATTTAAAATATACTAAATAAATTAAATTATCTAGAAAAAATAATAAAATATAGAATATTATTAATACTTGCTAAAAATATCCTAATTTTAAATATCTACTTAATATTACTCAGTTAATTTCCTCTATTAGGCAGAGAAAATTCTTATATAATTATATCTTTATTCTCTTTTATATTAATAATCTTATTATTAAAAACTTCTATTATCTTAATCCCAGCTAATTATTTTCCGGAAATAGCTTATTTTTAAACCTAATATTTATTATACTAATAATTTAAACTATTATCTATTTTATTTTTTTATTATTTATTAAAATTATATATTATAATTTATTATAATAAGAAAATAAAAAAAAACTCTAAATAATAAATAGCTAACCTAATATAATCTTATATTATATCTTAAATAAAATAAAGAAATTCTTAATAATACTAATATTCCTAATCCTAATATCTACTTCTTTATAAACTCTATTAAACCTCTTTTACTTCCCTAAATACCTAATTATATCTAGCCTAGAATTTAGCCGCATAAAAAGCCTAGCGCACTTAGCAATTTTTATTATAATTAAATTAGCCTCTACTTTATAATTAATTAAAGCTAATATTTTAATACTTTTAATTTAAATTCTAATTATTAGATTTTAAATTATAAAAGAGCTCTCTATATTTCTAATTATTAATAATAATATTATAATAATTTATAATAATTTATTTCTAAAATTAAAAATCCTTTTAATAGCCTTTTATTTTATATCTATTTTATTTTTAAAAAATATCTTCTATAAGAGATTTAAATAGGCAAAAACTTTTCTTTTAATTATTTTCTTTAATTTATTATCTAAAATCTTATCTAATAAAACTATTAAATTTATATTCCTTTTTAAAATATCTATATATTTTTCAACTTATTAAATAATCTTAAATCTTATCTTCTTTAGCTTTTCTATTTATTATTAGTTAATTTCTATTTCCTTAATTTTCTCTCTTATAGCCTTATCTATAATCTTAATTTTCTTCTAGTTATCTATTTTAAATAGCTTTAGGATAGCTATTTACTTTTCCTACTTAGCTCTCTCCCTTAGTAAATATTTTAGGTTCTATTATCTTTTATCAGCCTTCTTTTAGGAATTTCCTTAAATATCTATAATTATTATAAATTTATTAATTTTCTCTTTTATCTCTAAATTATTTAACTTAATTATCCTAGCAGATTTAATCCTAGCAAATTTATCTATATTAAACTTCTCCTATATAAATACTACTCTAATATTTATAACTAATATCTTTCTCTAAATATTTCAAATAAAAATACTAAATCCCTATTTATGCCAGATAATATCTCTCTTAGGCTTTCTTTGCCTTAGATAAACTATTTAACCGCCTTCTCTAGCCTTGCTATAATATATCCTTCTTTTATATTTATATACTAGTTTATATTTTATATTAATTAAAAAATTAAAATATTCTCTTTAAAAATATTCTTCTTCTATATAATAAAAGTAATATAAATATAGGTTTCTTATTATATTAATAATATTTACTCTTATTTACTTATTTAAATACTATCCTCATCTTAAATATTATAGAAATATTAATATATTTATCTTTCTTAATAATTTAATAAAATATATATCTAGGCAATTTTCCCGGCCAGGCGGGGAAAATTAATTAGCCCCACTAGAAACTATTCTTACTAAAGCCCTTATAGCCAGTATTAATACTTAAAATACTTTAGTTAAATCCTTTATATCCTCTTTAGAAATTCAATTCGGTGCCACAATTAGGGCTGCCAAGCAATCTCTCTATAGCTGCTTAATATTAATAGCCCGGCTAATTTAATTAACTAAATTACTTAACTTATTTAATTTTTCTTTATTATCTAAAAACTCATATATTATTTTATTAAATAAATATATCTTAATTATTATTTAAATTATCTTATTAAAATTTAATATAATTATATTATTTTAATTAACTTTAATCTTTTAGATAATCTTTATTTAAATATCTACTAATAATTTATTTAAAAATTATACCCCCCTAATATATAGCTTAAGTTATTTTTTCTATATCAAAATTATAAATATTATAATAAACTATTAAATAAAATATCTAATATTATCTTCTTATTTCCTCGGCTTATTCTTTAAGGCTTTAAGAAATAAATATAAGTTTATCTACTAAAAGATATCCTAATCCTTATATTCTTTTAATAATTCTTTCTTTAATATATTCTATTATTTACTAATATAGCCAGGCATTAACTTAATATACTACCTAATAATAATACTATAATATCTAGGCATCCTTCGCAGCCTCTCCTTAACTAAAAACTTTATATTATTATACTAATCCTTATATCTTTCTAGAAATTCTATTATATTAACCCCCTCAAAAAATAATATCTCTATAAATTCTAGAATTAATATTATAGCTATATAAAAAATAAATAATTTACTTATAATTTAATTTATTTCTTAGCTAAGTTTAATTTCTAAAATTACTCTAATTTTTAATTTAAAATTATTATTCTTAAAAGATCCTAAAAAGAATTATTATATTAATATAAATAATCTAATAGTCTTATTATAAAATTATAAAAAGATTAAAAAACTTAGAAAAATTATAATACTAGCTTCCTAAATAGCATATTTTAATAAATTCTTTACCTTATCCCTTTTTCTCTCTATCTTTATTCTCAATATAATTTCCTAAACTTCTAAACTTCTTAATTTCCAATCCTTCTCTCTATTATATAAGCGGCCTCTCTCTTTTAATATCTACTTACTTTATCCTAGATAAAATAAGGATTTACTCCCTAGTCATCTATTTCTAATAAAACTTCTAAACTAAGATACCCTAATCTCTGCTATTCTTTAGGTCCTAATATACTTATCTCTTCTTTTTCAACCCTTTCGCCTTTATAATATCTTCTTTTTCTAAGCAGATAAAAGAAACTAATAAACTCAACTTCTTACTCTACTTAAGTAAAATAGATAATATTATTAGGTATCTATATTATCAAAATCCCTATATAGGTTACCAATATAAAAGAGGGAAAATAATATATAATTATATATATAATAAATAGTCTAGAATAATAAACTAATACTATAAACTTCAAATATAAATAAAAAGAAGTAATAGTCTACTATATATAATACTATATATAGTATATAAAGCCAGGCAAAGGAAAAACTATATCCCGAAGATTATCTAATATATAGGGTTCTACCCCGTCACAATATTTTATAGTTAAGCTTAAAAAGATATTATAAGCTTATTTTATTTTTATAGAATTAATTATATAATTAGTTATTAGCTTAATTAATTTAGTAATATTATAGCTATTTTAATTATATAAGTAAATTAGTTAAAGAAATTCTCGAGCTTTTTCTTTAATATTATTAAAGATATAATTTTTTTAATAATTTTCATTAAAGAAGTATTTATTATATTATTTTAAATAGTTTTTAAGTTATAGCTTTTAAATACTAGGATAGATAGTATATTTATTTAATAGCTTAATTATTAAGTTAGAGATTTTAAAGAATTTATTATTTAAATATAATAATTTAATAAGAGATAGAGATTATTTATTATCTAATATAAATAATATAAAAGGCAGAGGTTAATTACTGGGATTATTTTTTAAAGGAGATTATAAATTTTAGAAGAATAAAGTTCTAATTTATTCTAGTAATAATAGAGTAGATTAATAGACGATTAGTATTTTAATTTAAAATATCTTTTATTAATATTAAATATTTATATATATTAATAATAAGAGATTATTTTTATTTAGGAATAAAGTTCTTATTATTAAAAAATAAATAAATCTCCTTTTTTTATCTTAATATTATTATATTTTTATTTTAAAGAAATAAATATAAGCTTATATTTCTCTTATATCTTTACTAATTGCTTTAATTTTTACTTAGAATTATTAATTGAATTTAGATAGTCTTATAGGCTTTTTTTTTAGAATATAAAAAGTAGGATTTTTTAAGAGAGATAATTTTATAGCTATTTAAAATATTATTTTAAAGTTAAAAAAATAATTCTCTTTTTTTTCTTCTTTTTTCTCTTTTAAGTATTATAATTCTAAAGATTATAATTTAGAAAAGAATTATAATATTATTAATTATAAAATTTATAAAAAAGACATAAAAAATATATTCTTTTTAAATAGAAAAATTAAAATTAGATTTATATTATTTTTTGCTATTTTTTAAATATAAATTTATATTTTAGAATAAGCCTTTTATATATAGATAAATCTAGATATATTAATTAGGCAGAAATAAAAAGATAAGATAATATTTAATATATTATCTCTAGTAGAATTATATAGATAATAAATTAAATTTAATTTAATATAACTAATTAGCTTAAATAAACTAACTTTTAATTCTTAAAAGACTAAATTAGAGAGAAAAAAAAAGAGAAAAGAAGCTCAGGAAAATATAAGGTCTTCTCCTTAAGTATATATATAGTTATATCTTAATATAACTAGGTTATCCTTATCTATTTAATAGATCCTCTCTCGTCTAGCCTATATAATAATATTAAAGGGGTTATATAATACGGTTATATAAGCTATATATGCGCTAAATTGTCACATTCTCCTAAGCTTCTTTTCTCTTTTCTTTTCTCTTTAATTTAGAAGTTAGTTTATTTAAGCTAATTAGTTATATTAAACTAGGTTTTTGGCTCGCTTCGCTCGCGCGTAGAATTTAAGCTTTATAAGTATTTATAGGCTATTATAGATATTTATAGGTACTTATAAGTATTTGCGAATATTTATAGATATATTATAATTTTGCAGACTAATAATAAATTTAAAGGTTTATAATTGATTTTTTTTATCTTTTTTTAGAAGAGACAGAAAAAAGAAAATATATAATTATATAATTTAAGCGAAAAGGCCTAAGCTTAGTTATATATATTTTAATCTTTATTCTCTATTTTTCTCTTTCTCTCTTTATCTTCTATATTAATCCTTATTAAGTAAGCTGCTTTTTTCTATTTTTATCTTTTTTTATTAAGCTTTTTTTATTATATTATTATAATTTATCTTAATTATTATTTTATAAATTAATCTTTATAGCTTTATTAAATATAATAGATTTATTTTTATAATAGATATTATTATTTTTTAATTTATATATTTATTTATTATTATTATAGAAGATTTTATTAGCCTATAAGTTTCTTTATTTTTTAGCTTAATATCTATAAAACTTATTTATCTACTAAACTTATTCTCTCTTAATTATAATATCTTATTTTTAATATAATTTTATTTCTTATTATATTTATAATAATTATAGCTAAATAAATTCTTTTATAAGTTATTTTTTATTTATTTTTATATTTATAAAGCTTATATTAATTAAATATCTTAATATTAACTAGAATAATATAGATTTTAATATAATATCTAATAAAAAACCTATAGCTTTATTTTTATCTTTAATTATAATTATATATATAAATCTATAAATATATTTCTAATTTATTTTTCTATTTATAAAATTAATCCTTTATAGGATTTATATCTTACTAAGCTTGCTTTCTTATTCTATTAATATTATATTTTAATTTAATAATATACTTTTAGTTTATAGCTAAATTCTTCAGGAAAATTAGGTTTTTCATTTAAATTAGCCTATAAATTAAAAAGCTATATTAGGCTATATAGTTGAATTTCAGGTTATTTGCCCTTATTAGTACTATTATAATAGGTTTAGTATATAGATTTTATATATTAGAGTTAAGAGATTTTTTAGTAATAATTATATTAATTATTATTATAATAATAAAAAATTATATTATATTTTTTATAAATATTATTTTTTATTATATAAAATTATTTACTAATAATTATAGATATAAGAAATAGCTAAGTAAATATTTATACTTAAAATAATAGTTGAGAAGGCAGTTAAGATTGTCAATATAATAGTAGTAGTTAATCTATAGTCTATATTTCTCTTCTATAAATCTATTTTTATATTATATCTTAATCTATTTACTGCTTCTTAATAGGCATTAGCTATTTTAGCCTATTTTATTCTAATAAGTTCTTTATAAATTTCTTTATAATATATTATTAATTATAAATAGATTTTATTTAGCTATTTTTATTTATAAATTATTTAAATAATATTTTTTAATATAATAGAATTTAAAATAAAATTTAAAGTCTATTTATAAATATATAAAGAATTTATTATAATAACTTATAGATAAAATTATTAATTTTTTAATAGATAAAATAGATTAAAGAAGAAAAAAAAGAAAAAGATAAAGAAAAAAAAGAGAAATATTCTTTTAGCTAATAAAATTAATTAATATATAAAAGAAATTATAGATATTAAAGCTAAATTATAGATATTTAAGTTAAATTATAGATTTTTAAAATTAAATATAGATTTTTAAAATTAATTATTAATATTTGAAATTTATTATAAGCAATTAATATAAATAATTAATTATAAAAAATTAACTTTTTTTTTTTTTTAAAAATAAATTTTTTTTAAATTTAATAAAATAAATATAAAAATAAGATAAATTTTCAAATTAAGCTATTAAGTTTAATAGCTATAATTATAAATTTTTAATTATAAGTAATTTTTTATAGCTATAATTATTATTTATAATTTTAAAGATAATTATAAATATTAATAATTTTTTATATTTCTTATAAAATTTCTAAATAAATTATATTAATAATATAAAATATTTTTAAATATAATAAATAAATTAATCTTATTTTAAATATTATTTATAAAGATATTATATAAAATTATCTATAAATAAAAATTACTATTTATAAATTAATTTTTATTATTTTAAATAATTAATTCTAGAATTTATTAATAATTATTATAAAAGATAATAATAAAGAGAATTATTTGCGGGTAAATATAAATCCTAAATTTTCTTTATTAAATTTTAGCTTAATTTATAGAATAATTCGCATTTGCCTATTAAAATTCTCTCTAATTAAATATATTTAGATTAAATAGCAGCTAAGATATATAACTAATATTCGCAATCTATTATATAGCCCTTCTTTCGGGCAGAGATTCTATAAGAATATAACTAGTATGCTAATTTTCAGCCGTAACTTCGAGATAGGTAACCTAGATAGGTAAAGGTTTTATAGATATTCTAGAGATAGCTTTATTATATCTAAATCTACTTTATTTATATCTGCTAAATTAACTAATAGATATAGCTGCTTTTTGCCTAGAAATTAATTTAGAATAAACTAATTTAGTTTATAGATAATATTATTTAATATAATTAAAATTATATATCTATATAAAGCTATATAATTAGTTATAGCCTACTATAGCCGATTCTATAGATAGATATACTAAATAATATTTATAATTATCTATATTTAGGAGAGAAAGTTAGGAAATATTAAAATGCCGGCTATTATAGGGTTATATAGGAAACTACTTATCTAGTTAAGGAATTTCTTTTCTGCTAGATTATAATAAATTTATATATTTATTTATAATAATAATAAATATAGATAAGGCCAGATCTATAACTATTATAAATATATTATAATAATATTTGCCTATAAACTATAAATTATTATAGGGAGAATCTAGGCAAAGTTTCTATTAAGAATTATTAGTATATTAGGAAAAAAATTTCTTATTAGGCGATTTATAAAATGCGGTCTGTGCTATTAGTACTAAGTACTGCCAAAATATAGTTAATTAACTATTATTAGTATTAATTAAACCTATTATTTTTTCTATTAATATTAATAATAATATTTTAATAATATATTAAATTTTT